>JAYDZE010576044.1:0-11495 GCA_034509125.1 Monilaria moniliformis
GAATAGGTTCGTGTCGTTAACAGGTTCGTATCGTGTGCGGGTCGTGTTCGGGTTTGAATGTAGCAGGTCGGGTTCGTATTCGGGTTGGGGGTTTTCTTAACAGGTCGTGTTCGGGTTTGACCTTATCGGGTTGGGTCGTTATCAGGTCGACCGATAACAACCCAATCCGCACGATTTGCCAGCCCTACTCATAACTTCTTCATTCGAACTCTGTTTTATTCGATTCAAGTTGGAGAACGCATTTTGTTACATCTATTTTCTAAAACCACCGATCGAGCCTCTCCCTAAGCTTGGGAGAAGATTATGTATACGCCCAAAACAACCCATAGGAACCCAAGTTTAAGTCTAAACATGTGATATTTTCCTACCTATTTCAATTTATTTCCTAGGAGTTATGTGTGATACATGTGATTATGTGCTCGAACCTAGTCAACCATTATCTAGGATTAACAACTAAAGATATTCTTATGTGATAACCGAACTAAGTGTAAAACGATAATTTTGGCGTCTGAGGTAAAATATTTGAAATTCACTATTGGAAAAATTATTGAATAAATGGGCCTGGTTTTGGGTCGGGCTTCGGGTAATTGGTTGGGCTTCTGGTAAATGGGTTGGGCATGGGTTTTTTAGGTGCTATGGACGCCATTGCGCGCCACGGACCGCCACGTCGCCATGCACATGGCGGCCGCCATATGCCACCTGGGGAAATTGAAACGCCACACTGTGGCGAAACGCCACACTGTGGCGGTGGCGTTTCGGAGGAACCGGCCACCGCCATCCGCCATGTCGATATTTAATGTCTGAGCAATTGATCCCATTTGATTGAAGTATTAAGTGTTGCTTGAGTATATAGACCAAGAGGTTGATAAGAAAAGCTTATTATTTGTTATTAATCCAACATTGATTGGTTATATAAGTTGAATAGATAACAAGATAATGTAGTAAGAGAGCACTACCCAAGTTTGATTACTCTTTCAAATGTTAGCCTTGGTTCCAAGTTAGGCTTATTAAAGTATGGATTATATGAATGAGTATATGCTTGAGGATATGCTTATTTGATGATAATAAGTTATAAGAAACTATCTGAGATTTTTTCGAAGACTATCATTCAAGTTAACCAATAAGTTATAAGAAAATTTATCTGCTTTTTATTTTTTCCTAGAAAATTTATATGCTTTATTTCATTCATGCGTTAGATAATTGGTTACATAGTTATAAACCCAATATCCAACCCTTTTTAAGAATGTTTAGGAATTTAATTGATTTTTTATATATGCAAACCCGAGTGAACGTCCTGTTAAGCCTTCCTTGAAAGTACGGTTTGGATTAACTTGCACATTAAATTGACCTTGTTAAATTTCGAGAGACTTTAAGGTTTACTTTAATCTAGTTTAATTAGATTTAATTAGAATGATATATCAACATTTAGGAGTATTCAAAATATTCGAAATCCAATACTCGAATCGAACCAAATCGAAATTTAAAATTTGGTCCGGTTTAAAATTTTGGCGAAATTTAGTTTTACGGTTTGGTTTGGAAATATAAAAATCTGAAAAAATAAATCAAAAACCAATATATTTAATATATATATATATATTTCGGATTTTTGATTTTTTGGATATTTCTATGCAATTCCAAATTTTCAGGTTCGATTTTTCGGGTAATTCGGTTCGGTTCGGCAAGTTTAACTTTTTGGTTCGATTCGTTTGGGAAAAAAAACTGAACCGAAAACTGAATGTTCACCACTATATACATTGGAACATACAATTTTTTTGTCATTATAAATTGTCATGAACACAATAAAATAATAATAATAATAATAATAATAATAATAATAATAATAATAATAATAATAATAATAATAATAATATGTTATAGAACAGTTTTAGATACCAAAATCCAAAACTCGCTCTTATAATAATTGAAAACTATATAAATAAATAAATAAAAAAGAAAGAACGGAAACTGATTGATAATATTAAATCAACGAGATTTCGACGGCTAAACTGTAATTCCCAGGAATTCATTATTCACTCTACTCGTAATCTCATCTTTGAAAGAAAAAGAAAAAAAAAAACGAAAATACAAATATAGCTAAAATGATGAGTCTAAACGTCACAGATTCTGCAATTCACCTCTTCAGCGGCGGATTCGCGGTGAAATCCTACTCATCTCGCGGCTTCAATGGCGGAAAGATGCCGCCGTTTCCGCAGAAGCCCCGAAACAGAGTAGATTTCAGCGGTATCCGCAGCTCGAGCGACGCGATCCGCTCGCTGCGGGAGCTGGCGGCGATGTGTCCGGAGCCCTCCATCCGCGTTTACAACAATCTGCTGAGCGACATCGCCAAGAAGGAGCTGTACTCGGTTGCACTCGACGTGTTCGACGAAATGCGCCACTTGGGCGTCGCGGCGGATTGGTACACGATGAACATCGTCATCAACTGCTGCTGCCTCCTGAAGCGCGTGGGCGTCGGATTCTCCGTGCTCGGCGTCTTCATGAAGAACGGGTACGATCCGAACGGGACGACGTTCAACACGCTGCTTAAGGGGCTGTTCCTAGCCGGCGAGATCGGCGAGGCGGAGTTTCTGTTCAAGAAGATTCTGAGCTTCAAGCTATGTGAGATTAACGATGTCATGATTCTGACCGTTGTGAACGGGCTCTCGAAGGCCGGGAAACCGCTCACCGCGCGCGATCTGCTTCTGGCATTGGACGAAGCCGGCTACGAGCCTAATGTTCGAGCTTACAACGCTGTCATTGATGGCTTGTCGAAGCGTGGGATGGTTGATGACTCTTTGCTTCTGCTTTCGGAGATGGTAGAGAAGGGCGTCTCGCCTAGCGTCGTCACGTGCAACGCATTGATAGATGGATATTGCTCGCGGGGGGAGATGGAAAGAGCCAGAGAGCTCTTCGATTCAATGGCGAAGACGGGGATCAAGCACGATATATTCACCTATAGTAGCTTGATTAAGGGATACTGCAAAAAGGGAAGCCTCGATGAAGCATGGCGTTTCTTTGATGAGATCCCGCGTGTAGGCCTCAAGCACTCAACCGTGTCATACTCCACGATGATGCAGGGGCTGATACGAGAGGGTAGGTTTGCAGACGGATGGAAGCTTTTCGAGGATATGGAAGCTCAGAAGCTGCATCCGAATCTCCACACCTACAACATCTTGTTGGATGGCTTGTGCAGGAACCATCAGATTGATGAGGCGCTCGCGTTTCTGAGGGTGGTGGAGGAGAATGGCACGAGTCCTAATGTAGTAACGTACGGTGTTCTGATCAACGGATTGTGCAAGGGCGGGAGACTCAATGAAGCTAGGAGACTCTTCGACCGGCTCCCATCCAAGGGGTTGAGTCCAAACACGGAGATCTACAACATGATGCTCGAGTCCCTCTACCACCAAGGGCGCGGAGGAGAGGCGAGGAGGTTGATGGAGGAGATGGAGAGGAGCGGCTGCCGGCCTGATGGCGTGACATACAACATTGTCGTGTGGAATCTGGTGAAGAGGAAGGAGGTGCGAGAGGCAATTCCGTTCTTGGAGGAGATGTGCAGGAGAGGATTCGAGGCTCATCCGGCTAACATGTCTGTTTTGCTTCATGAACTAGGAGGAGAAGGTAAAGATGAGAAATTGCAAGAGATTGTTAAGAAAGTTTGTGCTAGAATTGACAAGTGAATGTCCTACTTTTTGAGGTCTGAATACTTGAGTGAAGTTACATTTGATTCAATGTAAGTTAGTTTTCCTTCTTCTGCTGTTTCATTATTTTCGTGTTCACATCACCATATAAACCATACTTCCCAGATTTGTATAGTTGTTGTCTTCTCACACGTGACAATATACGTCGAAAACAAACGATTTTCAGCCAAAAAGGGAGATCTATTAAAACTCAATAATGGTGAAAAGAATCGAACTCCTAAAGGAGAATAAAACGACATATTAAAAGGATCGAAAAAAGCCTGCATAAGTAGAAATTTAATTCCAATGAAGAAATTTCCCTTCTTATAATATAGAAAAATTAAATTAAACAAATTTATCAATTCTAAATCTTCTAACTTATTCTCAATTTTAGGTTTAACTTCTCTTAATCCCAATTCTATGTTTGACTTCTGCATGTGCATATCTGATATCAAATCTAGATCTTCTAATTTATTCTTATTCTCAATTCAACTTTAGATCTTATAACCTATTCTCATTCTCAATTCTAGATTTGAATATTAATATCGGCAATAGTTATCAAACCTATAGTCCTGACTAGAAAAGAAGAAGAACTGTACTGGGCAGAGAGAGCTGTAGTAGGGAACCTTGGTGGATGAATTTTTTTCTCTTCTTCTCTTTTATTTATAGAATATGCATGGGCTAAGTTAGAGATCCAAGAAATTTTGGATTTGGTCTCTTTATTGGATTTTTACTAATTAAATTAAGCTTCAATTTAATATAAGCCTAAAAGAATATTAATTTGGACTATAATAGAAATTAATATTGACTTACCCATTCAAATCCATAATATGAATGATCTAGGCTTACTATTAATTAATTTATTTTCTATATTTAAAATTCTAATATTTATTAATTAATTTTAATTAATTAATTTTCTATATTTAATATTCTAATATCCATTAATTAATTTAAATCTACTGTTGGCTTAATTAATTAATATTTTTTTTCATCTAAAGTGGTCTAGTTCAAAATCATTATGCTGAATTTTCTAAAATTTTGGACGTTGAATTATATATTTAAATTATGTGTATCCAATCAATTAACAGAGAAGCTCGCAGATTGGCATCCATTTTGCCGAGTTTTAGTGTTAGTCGATTCTTCCACTAAGCTATTTATGATGATCCCCACAATCAGAGTACTACTGCCCAATAACAATCGCGTGTAAATGATTTGAAGGATCCAAATTTAGTAAGATCCAAAGTTTAAATAGAAAAGACATTATATTCAAGTATAGTGACAAAACATTGATAACATCTTAAAGCACAGGTTTTTCCCCTGTCGTCGTCATCAAGCTTGAGGTAACTGAGCCATCTCCAAATCCAAATCCACGTTGTCAGAATTTGATCGAACAATCTGTGAGTGAAATTGGGAGGAATCCTGACTTGCAACGATTGAGCAAAGCTTGCAAAAAGGGCATCGGTTGAGCACAGCAGAATCATGGGATAAAAGTACCAGAATAGACTTGTGGGTATCTAATAAGTTAAATGTTTTTGGATTCCAACAAAATACACCCATTTGAGTATATACTATTCAAATATTGAAAGTTGGATTTATAAAAAGAAAATTTAAAGGAGTGTTTCGATGAATGAAGATAGTGATGATACAACTCAGGTTTCAATCTCCACTTTAGCTGAACATATTGGGAAGTGGCCGAACCGCCATGAATGCATCGACCATCTGCACCAAACATAAAACTATGGTCAAATATGTTATCACCGCAACTTAAGGTGATAAGATTTCCAATGGACAGGCACAATGCTTTAGCTAGTTTATGGAAGTGCATAACAATTGTAACGGCTGTAAGGCAAAAATATAGACTACTTTACCTCGTCAGTCACAGCAGCTCTGGCCCTGCGGTGTCTTTCAACCAGCTCCGTCAAAACTTCAGTAAGCCGCTTCTTAACTTCTCCAGTAAGCATACGGCCTGAACCATATTCCTGTTTAATCATGAAATTAACATTAGACAATTTAACGAGGAAGATGTTTTCATTTAAATAGGAGGAGAAAGGGTTGGCTGCACTTAAAGTCATAGAAACAACAATACTTACTGTTCGGATGTGCTCAAGTTCATTATCGTCCTCCAAGAAAAAGCCAAGATATTTAGCAGGTATATCTACCTGAAAGTATCCAAGAAAGGGAAGATAGGATTGCAAAACCAGTGAAGGTATATGAACGAGCAGAAAAATGATGATTAGAGCACTTCAACAGTATGAAGTTACCTAGTGTTCAAATTGCCTAACAGGCAGAGCACAAAAAAATATTGGACCAACCGAGAGCAGCAGCACCATATATCCACTCTCGTAAAAGCTTTTACTACTGGGATGAGTCATGACAACTCGATCACCACTACTCAATTAACTCAGGACTAGCATCAGATTTAGGATGGCAAGTCCAAATTTAGCACCTGCCACTTCTAAATGAACTTTAATGCACAATTGGAAATCTTGCTTCTTAATAGGGATGTTGCCCGAAGGGTTTTCTAGAGAACTAGTATTCCATTCTCAATGCATTGTTATCAAAAGCTCAAGCTATAACTGATGAGTTCATTGGCCATAAGTTATTTTGACATCAAATTCAATGTCAGATAACCACTATTTTATGCTATTACACACTGCATATGATAATTGAATTCAACATAACATAATCATTAGTCAGCTTAAAATATTGCCAGCTGCACAGTTCAAACATTCTGCACAGACGACCCAATTGCATTGTAAATGTAGAACTCCAAAGGTGGAAGTGGAAAGACAAGATGTGCAATACCTCAAGATTTGCCCCAAGTTTTCGGTGATTCTCTACTGAATCTTGCCCACCAGAGAAAGCATATCTGTTTATCTGTGTTGAAAATATAATAGTTATCAAAACAATAAGCAAACAGTAGATAGTTCATCTGCAAGACCCCACTTAAGCTGGAAGAAAGATGGTAAGAGCTCAGGGAGCTTTTGAAGCCAAACCTTGTTCTTTATGTCCTTAGCAGAATCAGTCACATATATAGCAGAATTTGGATCACTGGCAGACATTTTCCCTGTCTCTCCCTGAAAATATATAACAAGAAACAAGTTGAAAAAAGAAGATGCATTCCATACTAATTCTAGCAGCATACTAAGAAAAAAAAATTGAATCACATTTTAAGTGCCAGATTGAAGCAGAGTGACATAACTAAAGAAACTCAGTTTTCAGGTTTACTGATTTTTCGTATACAAAAATAGATAGGAAACCTGAAGAGCAGGAAAGAATGATGATTCAATCAGAGCTGGCTTGTGATAACCTAATCGAGGAGCAACATCTCGTGTCATTCGGAAGTAAGGATCCTGAAACAAAACTTATCAGAGGTACAATTATAAAGAAAATCAGAACAGAGTTACAGTATTAAATCATTGGAGAGCAGGAAATGATGTCCCATAATAGCTAGAACTTTTTTTCTACTCCAAGCCTTAAGTTGATTAGCAAGGCAGAAAAGACATGTTATGAATATTGAAACAGGAAACAGAGAACTAATGGCTAAAGCTTGTGTCCTTTATCCTAAACATTTTATATTATTCACAGGATGCATCATTCACTAATAGATAGAATCACTGTCAATAGCATATAACAAAATTATCTTTCAGAGGTAAGAAATGCATATTAATATTAGATTGCATAACACATAAAAACACAATAACGATCGTGAAACACATTCAGGACCAAATGGTAACAAACAACTACTGTATCAAAACTAGGAAATATGAATAAAAATGAGAATAAACCTGATCAATTGCACAAGGAATCAAGCAACGGAGACTATCTTTGCCAGAAAAAAGATGTGGAAAAGAACTTGGGAAAGATGGAGCTGCCTAAAAATGTCGAAATAACTTCAAAGTTAGTACCATGCATACAAGAAGAAAGAATGAGAATCGCATTTACAACACTAAATGATCCTTGTCTATAGCGTATTCCATATGGGGTAAAGATTGAAACCTGGACAGGAGGAAAGCTGACTTTTCCTATGTGATCTTCTCCACTGAACCCAAAAATGCCTACCACCTGCAGCACACCTAAAACATTATTTGTATGCTTAAAATCTATGATCAATTCAAAACAAATATGTAAAACAAAAAAAATCCAAAAATTCCTCAGTATGCTAATCACCTTATTATATGTCACGCATTTTGCAATCTTGACCATGTTCTTGTAAAATGAACTGCACAATCATTTCGACAAGTTTACTTACATAGGACAAACAAGACAATAACAAAATTTCAACAGAAAGTACCATATTAAATGGAAGATCACTGGCAACTCATAACACATTAGATCCTTACCTCAGCTCTATACTAGGCAAATCAATCTGTTACACCATGACTCTACAAGTAAAGATGAAAATTTTCATACAGCCATTTCTAAATGAACTTCTAAACGTAAAAACTATATTATACAGCAACCCCATCAATTACAACTTAAGAACGATAGCTGTGAGGATTAAAAAAAAAAAAAAAAAGGCAGAAGCACTCACCCTCCAACATAATCAAAATCAGAGAAAATAAATGTCCTCGAAACGTCGAATCCACAAGCAATTATATCTTTAGCATTTTCACGAGCTAGCCTCTGACTCTCCTCCACCGTCAAATTCTTCCACATGCATTTCTCATCATCCGTCAATTGTATCACTAGCGGCACCTTGAATGCATCTTGCAGATACCTAAAATCCAAACAACACGCCGTAAATTAGTTAGATCACACCAACAAAATCAGTGTACGCACATTAATTATTCATCAAATCCACATTCCACATTCCAAATTGCACATTGCAACACACTAATTGAAAAAAAGGGGGGGAAAGGCACATTCCAAGTTCCGTGAGATTCCACAAGTAAGATCACAAAGTAACTAAGACTCCGTCGCAGTGCGAAAATCAAATCAATAACAAGACACTAAAGCTCACATAATTGAAATTTCCTATTACTTGGTGAACATAAACGGTACGAGATGGCCCAAATGCAGTGCCTCCGAAGACGGCCCCCGGCCGGTGTAGAGATAGAACTTCTCGCCTCTCTCATACGCATCAAGGACGTCATTGAAGTCGCGGTGGGCGAAAAAGACGCCACGGCGGAGGAAGACGTGGGGCGGCCGGCCGGTGAGACGCGCGACGCGGTCGATGAGGGACTGGTTGAGGCGCTGGCAGCCGAACTTGTCGATGAGCTTGTCGTAGTCGATTTTGCCGCCCTTCTCAGCCGCGACTTCCCACGGCGTCACGATTTGTTCCTCTTGGTTATCTTGCTCATTTTTGTTCTCCATCTTGTCGAAGCTCATGATTGGCTCCACACCTTTCGACGTCTCGAACACGAGCTTCGCGTCGTCTCCCTCCATCGCTCGCCGCTCCCCGCCGCCTGTCTGAGCCGCCACAGCCGCCATGGTGCTTCAATCAGTGTTGCCGGAAATAGTAGCGTCTACAAATTGGTTGAGCGGAAGAGAAGTTAATTGCGCCCTAGTCGTGGTCGGGTTGAGTGGAGGCGGTGGATTTGTACATGAAATTCGTTTGCGTATTATAAAGTAATCAGCAATCCACATTTCTTATACGTCTTATCTAACTCGCACCATTTTTCTCTATCTTCTATTCATCCGGTAACACATACCAATTTGAAATAAATTAAAATTATGGAATTTATTTAAATTAAAATATATATATAATTGAAATAAAAAATCATACAATTACGATAAAAAACTTCATAATCAAAAATAAAAATTGTTTGCAAAAAAAAGAAGAAGCTAATAACTCAACGAGGAGACCGAATCACACCCAAATTTCTTCAATTAAATCGTGTTGAAGTCGATCGCAGGCATCTTTATCTCACGCCGACTCACGGTGCTTTACGTATTGTGGGAATGCACCTTGATTTGGGGTGTTGCTTGCAGTTGATGAGCTCGAGGCGTCGACCATGTCTTCTCTACCCAATTAGGGGTATTCGTTCATTCATTCTCGATATCATGTTGTGCGATATAATGCATGCAAACATGATGTAGGCGAGCTCGTTCTTGGACCACACATGCCCTGGAACTTTGACGATCGCGAACCGTGCTTGGAGAATGTTGAATGCTCGTTCCATGTCTTTTTGCACTGACTCGTGTTTCTATGAAAAACGAGCTCTGTTGGGGTCACTTGGACATAACAATAACTTGACGAATGTCGGCCACCTGGGATAGATAATATCTATTGGCAGGATAGTAGCCTATTTCGTGGCGACGACTGTTGGTCGTGAAGCATATCGCTAACGCCCTTCCATGCAACACGTCGTAGAAGACGTGGGAGTGGTTGAAGACGTTTATGTCGTTGTTTGATATGGGGGGACACCAAAAAACGATTGCTTCTAGCACGATGGTCGAGAGAGCCTTTTTGGTCGCTGGTGTAGGCGTTCCTCCATGCCATTGGGCAATTTTATTAGGCCCAATGCATGCAGTCAATGCTGCCAAGTATTCCGGGTAAGTCGTGTCATGCTTTGTGCATATAAAGTGATTGTTGACAGTCTTGGGTTGTGGGTAGGGGTGGTAAATCGGTTATCTGATAACCAAATTTTTCGGTTTCGGTTCGGTTTCGGTTCGCGATTTGTAGTGTGATCAGTTATCGGCTTTAACCGAAAAATCAGACGGTTTTAACCAATAAATCGATTTATATAATATTAATTTTTTTATAGTTAATATTGTGGTAAAGCTAAATTCTCATACCACTTCCAACAATTCACCCATAAACTCGCCATAGAGTGATGAAGATGAATAAAAATCAACGGTTAATACCATACAACATCAATACGCGAAGTCTATTACTTTGTGGCCAATAGTAACTAGTTGGATGAATTTGAGGTTGCATTTGTCAGTCACGAGAAGAATAAAAATATTCCAGTTGAAAAACATTAGTGGCTATCGACAGCGGATGCTCAAGGTACATGACAGGCTGCAAAGAATATCCATTCAATCGCGTGGAACGCGAAAGAGCAAAAGTACAATTTGGTGATAACTCTGTGGGAATCACCAAGTGCCTCAGTACTCAGTCGTTCAATATCACTAAAATTCTTAATGTCTATTATGTTTCTGGTCTTAAGCATAATCAACTTCCCGTTAGTCAGTTCAGTGATAACGACTTTGTTGTAAAGTTCAAACATAGTTGTTTAACAATAAAAGACATGTCAAAAAATGTAGTGTTGAAATTATCACGAATAGACGATCTCTATGCTATTCAGTGGGAACAATGTCCACCCAACACGTGCTTAGTATCAAAATTATCTCACAAAGTCAATTGGTTGTGGCATTGTAGGTTGAACCATTTGAATTTCAAGACCATCAACAAATTGGTAAAACACAAATTGGTCGACGACTTGCCAAGTATGGGATTTCAGAAGGATCAAGTGTGCGGACCATGCCAAAAAGAAAACAAACTCGTGTATCCCTTAAGAGCAAATATGCATCATCTACAGATCGAATCCTATAATTTTTTGCACATTGATTTCTTTGGTCCAGTAACTCCAGTCAGTTATAATGTTAGAAAACACACTCTCGTAGTCATTGTTGGAGTTTTAAATATTCCGGTGAAGGAATCCCCTACCCGGGATCTACTAGGATAATATAAGAGAATTCTTTCTAGCAAATAAATTTCCTACTTAATTCTAGAACGCAGATTTGCATGCTTTTCAAGGAGATTAAATCCTAAAACATGCTTTCTAGTTGGTTTAGTAAATACCTTTTTGAATCTCCAAAGATTCGAAGATGGCTTGCTCCTTCTCCACGTGTAGAGTCTGAGATTCTCTGACC
>JAYDZE010576055.1:0-11495 GCA_034509125.1 Monilaria moniliformis
GATTTTATGTTCCAGTTTCAAAAGTTATGGGATTGACCAGAAGTCAACGAAAAGTTATGATTTAAATGACAATTATCACTAAAAAAAAATAGAACTTCCGGAACATTTTTATTAACATTACGATAGTTTTGGTTATTTTTGTAAGAAAGAATCCAACAATTTGGCTATTTGATTGTAGTCAAGTAAAATTCAAGACATCTCTATTAAACTATCATTACTTCGGACGGATTAAGATGTAAATTTTCTTAAAATAAATGGGGGTATGCAGTTTTATGGAAAATCTTAAACTTTTTATCTTAATTTGCAGATAAAAAGTTGAAGTTTTAGATTATCCTGTTTTTACGAAAGGATTGTGAAATGCTGAAACTCAACCCTTGCAAGTAGTTTCAATACTTCCAAAAGTAGATTTTTTTTTCTTTTATCTTTTGACGACGTAATGATTACTTAATAAGTTTAAGACACATAATTATATAACTTTTTTTCTAAATTAACAGTACTTTTACTCTAACATCGTCTCCAACCATTCTCTAAAATCTACCATGCAGTGAAGAATTTTCTCCAATATTGCATCAAAACCAAACGCAAAAACGCAATTTTTTGTGCTTTAGAACTTGCGTTTATACTGTTCACAAACGTAATTTTTTTGGTAAATTGCAATCAAGGATAATTCTTTGTTTTATTTTGAAAATGGGAAAGAGAATAGAAGAAGGAGAAGTGCAGAAACTTACCTCTGCAATAGGAACTGGCGTGAGGAAGAAGAAGAATGTAAGAAGAAGAAGCGGCAGTGTTTAAGTGTAATTAGGATTGATGTAATTATTTATTTATTAAGTGTAATGGCTCAGCTTAGATTTAAGTAATGACTAATGGTTTGTCAATTGAGTTTTAATTAATTGCTATAAATTAAAATTTAAATCAAAGCCCAATATTCACGTAAAGAGTTGGAGATTTATGTTATTTAAGTTTTGTAAGTTTTTTATTAAATTAGTCTATTTTATTTTTTTACTTGAGATTTATAATTTTATTAATAAAGCATAATAATTATAGAATAAAGATTATGATTATATTAATTCATAACATGTGATACAGTTCAAGTGTTGGAGATTTAATTATTTACAGTTTAAGTTTTATATTTTTTTTTATTAAATTGGTTCGGCTAATCAATTTAATTAATTGGCCTAAATTACATTAAACTACATCACAAAACAATAATTAGAATAAGCTTAATAATTAAGTTGTGTAATTTTTTATTCAGTAAATAATATATTTAATAAGTAAATATATTAATAATAAAATCTCATTGTAATATTTAATTTTATATAAAATTATTGATTATAAAGTATTGTGGAGTTATTGTGTAATTTAAATAAAATATGTGGGTGTGATTGAAAAATTATAAAAAATAAGTGAAGAGAGAATATTCTTTTGGGTTTGAATTGGTGTAAATGATTATAATAGAATTACTATTTAACGTTACATTTACTTAAAAATAAGTTTGAATTTGGTGTAAATAATTCAATATTAAGTCCGGCAAGTTTATATCTTCAAACAAACTGTTTACCCATGCAATGATGCAATCATTTCAAAGATTTGCTTATTCGATAGATTCTTCACAACCACGCCACCAATACTACTATGCAGTCGCCGGCAGATATGGTGAAGGATTGACTGAAGATCGGCGGCGGCGGGACCCGGAACGCGCACCTCAATTTTATCTTTTTTGGCTCTTTTATTTTTTAGATAATTTATTTTAGGTCAATATACACTTAATTTCGTGTTGTAAGTGACATTTATTGATATTGATTTTTTTTAAATAAGAGTAGGTCTGACTTATATTCAACATTTGAAGAGAGAGAGAGAGACGTTGTAAAAGATGTGGTTTGGGAGAGGCGCATGAGAAATGAAGGGCAGGCCGGGAGTGAGTTAGATGGCCCCTACTATCGTAATGGTGTGCGCTGTACTCCACTACTCCAATCCATTTCCATATATACAGGTTGCCATTTATAGCAAGTTTTCAAGTAAGAGCACTATGTTTCTTCTTCCTTTCCTCTGTGCACTAAGTCTTGTCTCATCCAGTGGTGCGGCTTGACGAGTATTCATATTCGATCCCTTTGTAATTAAACTAGGCACGCTTTGATTTATTATATATATGGAAAAATTATATATTTACACTCAAAGTTTAGACCAATTGTCAAATATGAAACACACTTTCACTTTTGATAATTTAGTATCCAATGAATTTATTAAAAAGAAGATATCCCTTTTGCTTCCTAGCTCTAGCTAGCACTAAGAACTGGAAGCTTCCCATCATTTCCAATCACTCATTGACATGTGCATTGTCCTGTTCTATCACCCTCTCAGTTCACCAATGATCAGCACCTTGGCAAGAGGACGAGCTGGTATTTTTAAGCCTAAACTTTTTAATCCGCCTCTATCAATAAGTTCCACAAAACCTAGGTCTCTTTTGAAGTCCAGTCTGAAAGTAGCCATGAGAGAGGACCATAATGCTTTTAGTTAAGAATCAAGCTTAATTAGACCCACACTCCCTATATATGTTACCTCTAGGCAATAATTTGGTTGGGTGTAGATGGATTAATTCAAGATCAGGAGACATGCTAATTGCACTATCTCTATGTACAAAGCAAGGAATAGTAGTGAGATTACTCCCAGTAAGTCATGGTTTTGACTATATAGAGACATTCAGTCCAGTTTAATTGGTGTTATATATGCTTACCCTATCTGTTAATTACAATTGAATTGCCACTCACATTGATGTGGATAATAATTTTTTTTTCATGGGATTTTCTAGGAAATTATTTTCATGAAACAACCTTTATAGTTTAGCCTCATTACTCCACCACAAGCTGCAGACCAAGGAAATTAAGCTTTGTGTGGCCTCAAGCAAGCCTCCAAGTCATGATTTCTTACTATGAAAGATGTGCTTCTCAAGTCTCAAGTTTGGCTTCAGTTAATCTAGAGCCTACCATTTCTTATTTTTTAGAATTCAGTAATCTTTATCATGCAACTCCTTTTGTAGATGACATTCTACTTACAAGAAATAACCAGCTAAAATTGTACAACTTATTCTAAGAACTAAATGATTCTTCTTCTTTGGAAACTGTTCTTGGTGAGGTACATATTTCCTTGAAATTGAGGTTACCAGACTTGTTGAGAGACTTCACCTTAGTTAAGGAAAGTATAGAATTGTGAGAACGCTTCGTCACAAGACCATAAATCTCCTTTAGTTTGAACCAAACAAGTCAATTCATGGCTACTCCTTTAGATAGTTACTATAGTTGAGAGAATCCCTCATATATATCTAGCAAGCTCCATATTAAAAGATCCTTTTTTTTAATAGGTTGATGACAGAAGTTCCGCATCTGCTTTTGGTGCGCTGCATTCTCTTTGATTGTAAATTTATTATAAAAAAATGAAGAATAAGAAAAGATGAGAAAATTTTCATCACATTTTAGTGGTCCTCATTTTTAACCCATATTTTCTAGGGCGGAAAAATAAACTTATCACATCAATTCTTCATAAAAGAATATTATCACATCAATACTACATAATACATTATTGTGAATTTGGGTGAAAAGTGAGAAAATGGGCTATCTAGAAAATAATTCAACATGCCCAATAAAAATTATATATTCTACAAAACCTATGAAACAAGTGGGAAACAAAAGATAACAATATATGTTTTTCACCTTTTTCCATAAAAGAGAACGCATCCTAATAGTTTAATTTTTTGGCACAAGCTTCTACAGAGAAATTAAATCAGCTACATTTAATTTCAATTTATATTATTTTCCTTTGAATTCATAGGTTGTTGTTAACATGTCGCTTTCGCTATCTGCAACCTTGTACGAAAATCTCTACAATATCGGATTTGTTTCATAGATGTGTCAGAATATGGAAAATATCTTTTGTGGCCTAAAAAGAAAGCTAAGTCTATGTTAGCTGCCTTTGTCCTTGCTTCGTAGAGCTTAATTGTCTTTGAGCTGACTGTCTATGACATAGCTGTTTACTATCATCCCTTATGCTGTTACTTCAAGTCCTTTTTCGGTGCTTCAATTCTTGACATATCTTCAAGATTTCGGTCCTAGCTAAAGATTTCTTAGCTATTTTATTTATAGGTATGCGTTCGAAGCGATTATGAAACTGATACTTTGATGATCAATCCCCCCCAACTAAACTTCATGATCATAATATTTGAGCTATGACCTATTATAACATATAGTTTATTATCAAAAAATTTAATATCCATCAAACACTTAAATTATATAAAAAAAAATCCCAATAATTTTTTAGCTGCCATTAACTAAGTTTGGATATTTGAGCTTTGCTTACCCACAGGATTGTCAAAAGTTAAGGTAGAGAATGAGGTAAAAAGAAGAAAAGTTTGTGAAGTTAATCCCAAGACCAAGAATGCAAGGACGTGAATAGAAGTTTATGCTTTTGTGGAAAATTAAATTTCCATATTATTTAAGAAATTTGAGCGAGAATTCACGTGCGACCCCGCCAAGACAATTTTGATTTTACATCCCATAATTTTGCTCCCATGCAATATTTGAAACTTGGCCTAAAAGATGGGATTTTGTATGAAAACTTTGAGATATGACAATTTTTTAAATTACCGCAAATGCAAGTTCATAACTATAATCAACACTGCAAGATGTTACTTAAAATTATATTTGACACAGAATTTAAGACTTTGTGAACTGCTTATTATCATGTTTAAATAGGGCTCCGAACATATATATACTTGTTAGATTAGCTGACGATAAAAACCTAGGCGACTGTATTAATTTATTATTAACTTTTTAATACGTCGATAACTTGATTCTCATTTATTTTTGTTGAGTAAAAGTTACAAAGATGCTATTTTGGAAGCTGATAGAAAAGGTTAGGCAGAAATAGCAAGAAATTAGTGACGAAATGACTGTTTCTGAAAGCGACTGCTAACTAAATACTGAAAACTTATAAATTGTTTAATGACTTTTCGACCAACAATGAAGAGTTAATATACCCAAAATGACTTTCATTTCAATCTCAAATTTATATAAGTAATAATGATTTTTAACATGATTTTTTTTTTTAATTTTCATGTCAAAACATTTTATATTATGTGTCATAAATAGAGAAGTAAAATAATGAGTATGATTTTGGGATATTCAAGCAAAGCACATTCCGCAAATATCTAGAAAAAAAATTATTACTATATTAACTTTCAAAAATAAAATAATAAAGTTTAAAAATCAAATAACTATGAAATTTTCGCTTAATCAGATCGATCCACTCAATTTTCGGGCTAGACCTATCGAACTCGAGCTATTTTCAGATTGATTCTACCAAATTGTTGGATTATTCATATTAGATTTTTTCGAATTAGGAATTTTTAACGCTCTTTTTTATTCAATTTATTTTTGCTGGCGTATGAAATTTGAGCTGCATTCACGTCCATAAATGAAAAGTGTTAAAGAATGAATGAGATAAGAAATGTGGATCTGACGTATAATATATTTATATGCAGATCGACGGTTCCAAGAAATCAAAATATAATTTATTTGTAATTCCTCTCAATTTGTTAATTAAAAAAACTAAATCTTTTTATGTTGGGCAGCAGATTCCCATTAAGTCTTTGAGTCCAAAAATGAATTTTCTAGTGGCCCAAAAACAATTACTTTTCCATTTAATTTGTTAGGCCCAACACAAAATTGGGGATGCTACAGATGAATAATGGTGAGAATTCGGACGCTTCGGTTCCAAAATCAAATCGAACTTGAATCGAAACATTTTTTTCTCAAATCGATCAACATTGAATTAATATATATATATATATATATATATATATATATTCCACGTTGAACCAAAATATTTGATCCAGTATAAGCTAAAACTGTTTTTTTTTTTGATTATATATATATGTGTGTGTGTATGTGTTGTCGATTAGACCTAGCTCAAGTAACAAAGCAGAAACATTGCAAAACTCCTCTTGTGAGAAATTTTGAAGTTCAATCTTATCTATGTGTAGTGTAGTATATTTCCCAGCATATGTGATGGTCCCACTTACATAATGGTGTAGTAATCACATCTTTATACTGATGTAGTAATTTAATTAAATTATACATATAATAGAGGCCTTATGTATTTCTCAAATATTTATATTGAAAATTTCTAAGTTCTAAGTATAAATATTTGTGCATATTAAATTAGAATCACATATGTATTTACAAGTTAAATGGGTCAGCAAAGACAATCCTTTAATAAAAAAAAGATATTGCAGTAAATATGGAAAGAAATAGATAATCTAAGCTATTATTTATTCCCAGGAAGACTATTAGCATTAAGTAACATCTCAATCTGTCCAAGACATCAATATTTAGTATTTTAAATCTAAGTTGTATTAAAAGTTGTATTGAGGGCGCTGTAGAAACGAGCACCCAATACAACTTTTAATATAAGAGATATGAGTAGATATTTTTAAACTTTTCTTCTTTAGAAACGCAACGCACTCTAATTTTCTTGAAACTCCCTTTGCTCCCAAGTATGAAGCTGTATTTGTATGTGAAGAAAGTCACACTTGTTTACCATGTTTTACTCAATAGAGAGATTTCTAATCAAAGATAGAACAAGATTCATTTTCATTATATATATTAAAGGACTTTTCGATAGATCCCACCAGAGTGCTTCGTGGACTGCCTACAACTGCCTGCAAACATCGAAGATGAGGTTGTCTGATTTTTGTTGCATCTAACTTTTGTCCAAATTTCTTTCTTGACTGTTGTAGTAAAATTCACCATTTTGTGGTCAAATATAAGTTGAACCATTCCACATGGAAAAATCTTTACAACAATCTTCATGAGTGTCGACTTCACATGGATATAACACATGGATTTCGTTAATTATTTGGTACAATAATACAATTAATAAAATCCCTAAAGTTTGGAGATATTAACTCCACCACATAACACCTGAACAAAGAGACATCAGATTGTCTTCTGAACAATAAACATAAAAATAAAAAGAAGAAGAAGAAATATGAGGAGAAATAATTTTCTAGTCTAAACATATCACGTGGTAACGTGAAATGTGATGTGTCTAGACTAAAGAAGTTTTATATTAATTAATACCCTGACGGACAACACGACGAGTAACAAGCGTGATTACCTCCTTTTGATCTCTCTCTTTCTCGTTTGAGAGAGAAAATGATGAGATCCTTCATCATTAGTTTGCATGTTATATAAGGATACATTTATATTTGTATATATTTTTCTATGAAACAAGAATTCTTTTTCTGTCTAAAATTCCTTACATTTTGACAAAATTCATCTATTTTTTAAGTATAGATACATTAATAAATTTTACGTGCTCAGTCACACGTACATATATATAAGAGAATATTTAATCTGGATCTTGGCTTCAGTAATCTCAAATATTAGATTGAGAGTGCAGTTGCCTCGTTTGTTTAGTGGGTGTAAAATGAACCCTCAACCCTAAACCCCACATAAAAAATCCTATTAATTTTTATAAAACTATGAAATCACCATTAAAATCAATTTTAAATTGTTGATTCTTTTTTAATAAATCATAAATGTAATTATAAATAAAAATGGGTGAGACAGAAATCGTGGACCCAGAACAAGCACAAAATATAAGTTTCATGGACCCAGAACAATGATAGCCAATTTTACGGCTTAATTTGATGCCTGGGCATTTTAAAAAGAATTGTGGGCCCAGCATTGCTCCCCAATTTGCTAGTCTATTTCAAATTTTAATTCATTAACTTTAACCCTATATAGAAATAAAAGTCATTCATTAAAATTCCATCATTGTCTTCAATCAAATTCTTCCAAAAAACAATTAATTCAATATCTTCAAATCAATCATGTGCATATTAATTTGGAGGCAGCCAAAAACGGTGGACCTCTTCAATTAATTAGACCAAAATAAACGAATTCAACCATCATTATATTATCTCATGTCCAACACAAGTACATATGTGTATACATGCCATGTCCGCACTCCGCGCCCATAAATAAGGGCTGCACAATATTGAGATTATAATCAAACAATTTAACGAATGGCCCACCAATAAAGCATAGTTTAAGTGGCAAAATCAAAATACCTAAAAATTATTCCTAGCAAGAGATTTTGAATACAAATTTCGTTTGCGTGCGATGTATTTTCCACATTATATATAATGATTTAGTGGTCCTTTTAAAATTTTATGATATATAAATTATATAGATATATTTCCACATGTAATTCTAAAAAAATTATGGTGGTCTCGCTTGGATCGAATTTACATATTCGAACCACGTGTACCAAAGTCTCAAAAACACAATTCAGATCAAAAAAAAGACAAGTGCTAAAAGAGGATTTACATGATGAAAATGACTGGACATCTCGTTGACATAATAAAATGAATAAACGACTGCAGATAGATGAGAGTAGAACTTTGGCACCGACAATAACAATACAATGTTTAAGAGGAGATAGATAAGAGAAATAGAGAAAAAAAAAAATTTACTTAAATGAATGACATTTATATCTCTGTCTCTCAAATTTAGTTATACATTATTAAAATAAAAATAGTTGATGAACTATTATTTTTTACTATCTAAGAGTACTAGCTTTCACCATTACCGCTTCTTAAAAAAAAGTTAATAAGTGTTTATGTAACTTTTTAGATAATTTTCCGTGTACACAAAACTACTTTCAAGTTCTTTTATTTTTCCTACAAGTTTTCATATTAATTTTTGCACAAGTTTTAAAAAACAACATAGGGGAGTTCGACTATCAGAAGGTGCATGGATTTTTGCACAAGTTTTAAAAAATAACATACGGGGTTCGACTATCAGAAGGTGCATGGGATATTTAAAACACCATTATGACAATCTCCATATACTTTTAAGTATTAATATTACAAAATAGCCACTTTCATAATATTAAATTAAAAATAATTATTTTTGCTAATATATTATTTTGCCTTTAATTCAAGTAAGTTATCCTAGAAAGACTTAACTAACAAGTTCATAAGATTTTGATTGTACGGTCATAATATTATGAATTCGACAATTAAGAAGTCTTTTAGTCATGAACTGTAGATAAAATATGATTAATTGATGTATGTATAGTCGTAAATTGAGAATTCACACTCATAAAGTAAGACGGTTCATGACTAACTCATATTGATTGTGAATTGCATCACGAAATAGTAAGACAGTTCACGACTAACTCATATGTTGTGAATCGCGCGATAAAATAGAAGTATCTTTTATTTTTTCCATGTTAACAACTAATTTTATATTTATTATTTAGAACAAGTATTTTATTAGTTAAGTCTTCCATTAATCAGGCACGCTCTTTCATTCACCCCCATCTTATCTCATGCAAACCATTATTCAAGGGGCAAAACCGTCATTCACCGGAACCACACTATTTATTATTCCGCTCTTGAACGTGCATGCCCGCAGTGAAGTACCATTCTCACATGCAAACTTTTGTCACACACCCCAACTCCTCCAACTTCTAGAGAGAGAGCCACCGCCGATGGCCGCCACCGCCTTCTATGCATTATCCGCCATATTACTCCTCTCCCTAACCCGCCTATCCAATGCCTGCCTCCCCGCCGATCGGGCCGCTCTCCTCGCCTTCAAGTCCACCCTCCATGAGCCCCATGGTATCTTCGACACGTGGACGGGCAGCAACTGCTGCCACCGCTGGTACGGCGTCAGCTGCGACCCCGAGACCCACCGCGTCGCCGGCATCAACCTCCGCGGCGAATCGGAGGATCCGATATTGGAGAAGGCCAACCACACCGGCTACATGACCGGCTCCATCTCCCCCGCCGTCTGCCAGCTCACCCGCCTCTCCAGCCTCATAATCGCCGACTGGAAAGGCATCTCCGGCCCCATCCCCCCCTGCATCACCTCCCTCCCCTTCCTCCGAATCCTCGACCTCGTCGGGAACAAGTTCTCCGGCCAGATCCCCGCCGACATCGGCCGCCTCAGCCGCCTCAGCGTGCTCAACATCGCCGATAACCAGATCTTCGGTAACATCCCCCGCTCCCTCACCAATCTCTCCTCTCTGATGCATCTTGACATCCGCGGCAACCAAATCTCCGGCACGATCCCGAGGAATTTCGGGAATTTGAGAATGCTGAGCCGCGCCCTGCTCAGCAAAAACAAGCTTAGCGGACCGATTCCGGCGTCGGTCTCCTACATATACCGCCTCTCCGATCTAGATCTATCTCTCAACCAACTCTCCGGCCCGATCCCCGCCGGCCTCGGCAAAATGGCGGTTCTCGCCACATTAAACCTCGACGGCAACAGAATGTCCGGTCCGATTCCGACGACGCTGATCAATTCGGGGATTAGCATACTCAATTTGAGCAGGAACGCGATTCAAGGTTACATTCCAGATGCGTTCGGGCCGAGATCGTACTTCACTGTGCTAGATTTGTCTTACAACAATCTGAGAGGGAGAATTCCGAAATCGATATCGGCGGCGACGTTCATCGGACACCTGGACGTCAGCCATAACCACCTATGTGGGCCCATACCGGCGGGCTCTCCGTTTGATCATCTCGAAGCGTCGTCGTTTACCTACAATGATTGCCTCTGTGGGAAGCCGCTTCGAGCTTGTTAGTTTGAAAAATGTTTGGATTCCTTTGTGTCGGCGCATCTTGTTTCAGTATTATATATTGAATATATAATTAAGTGTATATTTATATTTTACTTAAATATACGTGATAATATATATATATGACATACGGAAATAGATTACAGTAAAATGCATTTCAAATTCAAATACAAGATGTTGTGCGGTATAATTAGGGGTGAGCAAAATACTCGAAATCCGTCCAAACTAAACCAAACCGAAATTTAAAATTTGGTTCAATTTTTTTCGGATTTCGATTCGGTTCGATTTTAATTTTTCACAAATTTCAAAAAGATATTGTGTGATATTATTTTGAATTTTTGTACTAGTTGTCAAACAAAACTTGTGGTCCACATGCTTGACTATTTTGCACTCAAACAATTATAAACATGCATCACTTAAGTAATTTATTGAATCATTGGCCTATTTCATCAACTCATTTATTACATGAATGATTCACCACATATATATTATTTAGTACTTGCACACACATTCATATGATATCTAACTTGTGTGGTGCATTCAAGAATATCAGTTCATTACAAAATATATTTAAGTAATTAATGTACACATTCCCATGCATGTACTGGGAATCAACATCAATCAATATTGTCTCCCCAACTTTGAATAGGTAACGCTCATTTTCTACTTTCTTTCATCACCATTTTAAAATTAATATCAAATTCATATTTTGTTTTTCGGAAAATTATACTCCCTCCATCCACCAATTACAGTCCCATTGGTGGACGGCACGAGTTTTAATGCACAATTGGTAAAGTAAGAGAGATAGAGAGAAAAAGTGATTGGAGAGAGAAAAAGTAGTTGATAAAGTA
>JAYDZE010576066.1:0-11495 GCA_034509125.1 Monilaria moniliformis
TATATATTCTAATTAAATTGATTTACGAATAAACGAAAAATACTAATTTCATTAAAACAACTAAAAATAATATAATTGAAATTTAAAAAAGTCACATAATTGAAACAAAAAATTACATAATTGAAATAAAAAACCAAATCATTGAAATAAAATTTTATTCATCGAGTAGATCGAAGCGCGCCCAGATTTCTTCAACTAGATCTTGTTGGTGTTGGCAATGAGCTTCTTTAACGCGTGTAGTCTCACATAGCATTTGGTAAGTTCGGAAGTTCATGTTTACACCTTGATTTGGGACAATGTTTGCGGCCGAGGAGCTCTAGACATCGGTCGTGTCCTCATCTACCCAATCAGAGACGTCTGCTCCTTTGTCCTCGATAATCGTGTTGGGCAATATACTACACGCATACATGATATCGACTAGCACGTCCTTGAACCACAAATCCCTCGAACCTTTGGCGATTGCGAAACGTGCTTGGACTACGCCGAATGTTCGTTACGCGTCTTTTATCACTGACTCTTGTTTCTGGGTAAAAGAGCTCTTTTGGGGTTGGTTGAACACGAAATGATCTTGACAAACATCGTCATCTCAGATAGATGCCGTCGGTGAGATAATAACTCATACCGTAGCGACGTCCATTAGTCATGAATTGTATCATCAATCCCCTACCATTCAGTACATTGTTGAAGATGTTGCAGTGGTTGAGGACGTTGTTGTAATTGTTGAAGCCAACAACATCGAAGAACGTATGCCAAATCCATAGTCGGTGATCGGAAACTGCCTAGTCGGTGGTCGGAAACTGCTTATAGGATGATGGTTGAATAGGAGTCGCGACTGTTGGTATATTGGCCTCTCCATGCTGTTGGGCAATTTTCCACTCTCAGTCCATGTAGTCAATATTGTCAAGCATGTCGGGGAAGTCGTGTTGTCATGCCTTGTGCATATTGAGCAGTTGCTGACAGTTTTGACTTATCGACAACCCCAAATATTCAACGATGAATGCCTCCTGAATGTCCTTGTAGAATCCTTTCAAACAATCTCGCCAAAGTAATTCGTCGACATGTAAGGACACGTCGAAAATATCAGCAGTTCCGCCAGTCGCGAGATGTCAGATTACAGATGTACATATTTCGAGTGTCGAAAGACCTTGCTGCCCAAGCTCGTTCGCCCGCTGTTGGAAGAACTATTCACGTGCCACCAACGTATTTGCTATGCGCGTGAAAATATTCATGCGGATACAGAACCAGCAGCGAAATACTCCCGCCCCATCGCGGATTTTCAGGGAAATATCCACCACGAGGTAGGCATCGGAGGCTTCTCGTTCCCGATGCACTTACGACCTCGATCGGATTTGATTGATTGCCTCCATTGTCTCCATATAACACATGGCAAACCCATCCCCTCGCATTGTGAGCCATCCGAAAAAAAAATTGTTGTACATGTTACCTGAATTAACTCCGTCAGAGAAATTACCCGCACCTCCCTATGGATCCATATAAAAGAGAAGAATTTGAAAGATAATGTTTGAATATAGAGAGAAGTTGGAGAAGAATAGAATTGTGGTGTGAATCAAGTGGGATGGGGAAGTTGAGTATTTATAGATGGGTGTAGAATTAAAAAGAAAAAGAAAAAGAAAAAGAGAGAGTCGTTGCTGCTTCAATGATAAAGAAGAAAAAACCACGATTTCCACACCGGGAAATCCCAAATGTTGCTACTTGTTCTCGGGGAAAAATTATTGTCCAGCCACTAAAACCTGCAGCAATAAACTGGGGAATCAACGTGGACAACGACCGCCGCATCAAACCGCTCCGCGGATGCCCGGAATCGTGTTGTGTATCGCCAAAATTCGCCAACTCCCTCTTCGTCGCCAGCTAGGGTTTTGAAACCCCTAGTCGCCGCCTCTTGTGCAACTGCAGCTCGCGATTCCCGCCGCCAATCCAGCGGTGCTAGTGACAATGAGTGATTGTGGATTTGGACAGAGGCGTTCGTCGCGCCTTCGTCGTCTTCCACTTTATCCGTTTTTTCGGCCGCAAACGCTGCCTTTACGTTGTAGAGAGAGGGGAAGAAGAGTGGAGCCTCTTCGAAGTAAGAGTGTCCATTCGCGGCCCTTCGAACAGAGAGAGAAGGTGTTCTGGTTCGCGCCCTTTCCTATGCTGTTGCAGACGACGTCTTGTCCAGATAGTGGAGCCTCTTCAAAGTAGGTGTGCCTGGGCCCCTTTGTCCACCGCCGCCACTGCCGTGGTGTTCTCGTTCGCGTCGGAAGAAGAGATGAAGAAAGGATTGTGTGTGAGAGAGAAAGAATTCAAAATTATTTTGATGTTTAAAAAATTATTTAATATATGAAATGACGTCATTTTTCCACTTATTCTTTTAATTGTATGTCACGTCAAATCGACCTCACGCCTCTTATGCCACTGGGCTGCCACATAAGTTTAAAATAAGCCACATAAAATTAAATGTGCCATTTTGATTTTTACAAACATTTTTAAAAATAAGGAGAAATACAAATTTGATGGTAAGTTGTTCATTTTCCCACTAATAGTCCAAGATATTAATAATTTGTACTATTCTGTTTTTATAGTCCCTTGTTTAAAAATTCTTGTGCATTATGCATTCCAAGTTTGAAACAGTGTCTATGTGTTAGTGTAAATACTTTCACATAAAAAATTAGGCAAGAACTACATGGCAGTGTTGAAGGACGAAAAAACAAATAAATTGCAATTGTTTGGATTACAAAGAGAAAGAGAGGAAGCATAGTTGATAAAACGATAATTTATTTTAAAAAACAAGAACGAACTTATTATATTGTATTATAAATTATTATTAACTTACTATTCAATTGCCATTCACATATGTCGAGTATGTAAAACAACATTCTCTCAAAATGGATACAGTGACAAGGTAAAAATAAAGGGATAAAATATTGTTCGTAACACAGACATCCGACTCGAAATCTCAAAACTTCAATAAGGCACGAATACAAACTCAATTAAAGATATTTGAATTCAAACCAATACAAGGAAGCTTTAGATGACATATGCAATCCAAACAATATTTCCACATAGATTACTAAGAAACTTCGACGTATGCAACGTTGTTCGAAACATCCGGCTCAACCTCGGCTCCAAACATTTTTGCGATCCTCTCGGAGGGGATCATCGGAAAGTAACGCGACAGTGTGTAGCCCTTCTCCTCTGCATCCGCCACTACCTGATTATATTTCTCCGCCCAATGCGCGGCTGTCGGGACCATGATGTGAGCCACTTGAGCGAACAACGGAAGGTCGTTGAGTGCGCGCCAAACCGCCACGGCATACTGTTCAGCATAGAGCGCCTTAGGCATGGAACTGTACCCAGCTAAGCCGTCTCGTTGCACCTCCGACGCCAGCCCCTGAGCTGCGGCCCAAGCTCGGCTAGTGACCTGCTTTAGTAGAGACGGCACGTGGTGGTCCAACTCGGTCACGGACTCATCCACCTGCATGTCACGTGACAGATCAAATAAAAGAATTCGACAGGAAAAGGAGAATTTGTAAGTTAATCTGGTCCAAGTATTTAATTCGTAAATTTCCCCAAACATGCTTATTGTACAAGTTCCAAAACTTCACGTTGAAACAAGACGAGCTTCAGCAAATTAAATTGGTATAAAAATTAAAAACTAACCTTTTTTGTGTGTGAAGACTTAATTTTAAATATTGTAAAACAAAATATTAAGTAAATAATTTAGCATAAATAAACGCATGCAGATCCAGATTTTTCACAAACACTCTATTTCAACATAAATCAAAATACAACACACTCACTTTATCACTTATACTAATCTAATACACAGAGATAGATCACAATCATAATTTCGTAAAATTTTCCCCCAACTTATATATATTAAAAGTTAGAATATTCTTTTGTGCAAAGCTTTACGTTAAAAACAAGACGACCTTCAGCAACTTGTTATAACTAGATTTTGTATTTTTCGTATGATGTTTTTACATCGTTCGAAGACTTACTATTAATTTTTGTAAAACAAAGTATAAAATCATCAATCTAAGTCCAAAGAAATTATAAAATCATAATATTAGTAAAAAGCAGAAGGAATTAGATTTTTCACAACACTGGATTGCAACTTAAATATTAGTACAATCGATTCTACAAAACACACAGAGGGAGAGAGATATCAAAATCATAATTTCCACGAACATTAATTATCTTAAAATTTAGTAAAGTACGATGGCCCAAAACATAACGTTAGAAACAAGATGAGATTGGATTGATAAGCAAACCTTGCGATCGACGAACTTGAGGAGATCGGATGGAACATTATGGAATTTCTCGTACACCGGTCCGATGACGGTTCTGACGGTTCCTTCGACCGTCTGAACTCCGGGTCGCAACGGACCGGAATTCTCCTTCGCATATTCGTACAGCGTCGAGAAGCATACGATGACGTATGCCGCCGCTGCTAGCAAGAAATCCAGATATTTCAGCTTCTTCTCCTCATTTTCCAAAACCTTCAATTGTCAAAAATTCAAATCATCGATCCATCAACACATTTTTCGAAATTGAAAGAGCTAATTGCAAGAAAAATGAAAAAGAAGAAGAAGCACGTATCATATATTACACACACACACACATATATATATATGTGTATTTCATCAAGCGTTATAGCATCTAAGAGATCGATAAATTACAAGTAGATCGGAGGGCAGTGGAGTGGCTTCCGGTTCCGCCATGGAATGAGAAAATAAATTAAAATGAAATTAAGAAAAAAAAGTGAGAGATTGGCGAGATGTGGGAGTGGAGTGCAGAGGATGACGTTGTTTTCGCTATTTATAAGGAGGGTTTCCTCCATTTGTGTGGGTAATTAAACATTAGTTGAGGGTAAAATGGTGAAACTCTGTGGCACATGTATCAAGGCTGGCCTATTAAATCTGAAAAACTTATGGGCTTCTCCATCATTATTTTGGGGGCCCACTAGCCAAACCTCATATATATTTTGTCATGTCAGATATTAAAACTTATGTTTGAAAAGTTGGGTTGGGCCAGAGAACACAGGTCACAATTTTCAGCCCATCGAATTTTTCTTGGGACTAGTATTCGTATGCTTATATCGTTCAATTTATTTGATTATCAGCTTCTGACACGTGAAATTGGATCGCAAATTATTGTATAATACAATTAATGATTCAAATTCTCTTCTTAATTTGTAGTTCTACGTAGCATCACCTACACTCTATTCTTATTTATCTTAAATTCTGCATTTGAATCTTTCTAATTTCATATAATAATTATTATATTATATTGTAATATTTTACATCCAATAAATCTATTGTTGAATGATGTTCATATGTCAGAAGTAGTCTATCAAGCTTCAAATGAGACGATGTTGAAAAGTTTGTTCTTGTCTTTCAAGCTTTAGAAGAGATGATACTCAAAAGGCAGTTCTAAGCTTATAATCTCGAGATGAAACGATACTCACAAGTTGGTGTTGATCTTTCAAGCTCCGAATGAGACGATACTCAGAAGTTAATTATGATCTTTCAAGTTATGGATAAGATGATGCTCAAAAATTTGATATTCAAAAATCAAATGTGGTATTTCGAACTCCATAAGATATGATATTAAAATAGTAGATGACTGGATGTGGAATTAAATTACTTATAATCCGTCAATTTAAAAATGATAAAAAAAATGTATCACATCAATTCTATATCAGATCCTACGTCAAATTTACATATTGTTTTTTTCCTAGAATCTTCAATCACAAATCGACTTTGTATGAAACTTTATCAGATACAAACTTATATAAAAGACTATCTCATTTTCTTGCCCAAAACTTCACATTTAATTGGTGAAAGTAGTTGAGATTATTATATTTGAACTATACCACTAATTTAATTTGATCAAAATAAATAAATTAATTAAATATTTTATGTAAAGACTATTTCATAGACTATAACTATAAAGTATAAAATTATTATAAATCACGACGTAAAATAATTTCTCGTCGAATTTTCGATGAATTCCACGCTAGTAACTTATAAATCTATCATTGCTGCAAAGTTAGTTATTTAGGGAATCATCTAACAGACGATGACTATATCTATCACCAAAATAATTGTGTACCCATGTTGTGTAGCAACAATCAAGATATGATTAGATTTTAGAAGTTTTTGTTATTTTATGAGGTATTTAGTTTGAGTGATAAATTGTAATTGAAAAAATAATTAATTTAGTCAAATCTTTAGTATGCACGATTAGACACGTGACAGATAATTTGGCATGCACCTAGTCACTCAATTAAATGATTATTTTCACCCTAAACGTGGCTTGATTATTTAATTATCATCAAATTAAACACACAAAATTTTTAAAATATTTTTGGTTTTGTTTGTGTCTAATTTATACATTTTTGTATGATTATAAAAAAAATTCTATTTCTGTATTTATTTTTTGTATTTTATTCACAATCTTTCAATTATTCTACACAATAATCAATTAATTCAAACACAACACTAAATCATACATATAATCTAATTCTATATATCATATTAATTTTATTTATTTCATCTACCAAACCAAAAGCCTCTAATATATTATCTGCAATCCCAAAAAACTTTGTTTCGGTTACAAAATAAAAGTGGAATGTTTAGAACTTATACCATTTTAATTGATAGGGTTAATCTAGCTTAAAAGTTCGGATAATTCTATACATAGCCCATATATTACTCATTACATATGTATAAAATTAATAAAAATATTAATATAGTTACTATTTCACCCTTACAACCCAATTTTAAAACTCTAATTAAATAAATGTTAAATGATATAGCTTCCATTGTTGGCAGGGATGTCAATCGTGTTAGACTATCGGGTTTCGGGTCTAACCTTAAACATTCGGGTTTCGAGCTAATCGGGCTAAAAGCTAACCATTAAACTAATGAGTGATGCATGATCTCTCTAATGGTTAATGATGAAAATTACTCATATTTATAGAATGTAAAATATTTAAATTCGAATGTTTTTTGGAATATATACTCAAATTCTGACACGATTAGTAATAGTATAAAAATTAGAAAATTGACATTGAATAAAAATGACGTTTGATTAATCCTGAATTTGAGAATGATTTAATATATACGGATAAGTTATGATGGATCTTGAATGTTAAAAGATTTAATTTGAGATTTGTAAATCAAAATAAAATCGATAAATTTTAAGACATGTTTTATAATTCAAAATATTTCTTATAATGAACTTGAATTTTCTAATTCTTTTATTTATTTTATATTATATTAGTAAATTATGAATGCATATATACTAGATATAAATTGGAGGGTTATTTTTTTTTAGTTATTCATTTTATCAAATGATCATTAAAATGTCGAACCAATCGCCAAACAAGCCGGAAAAATAGACAATAGTTGCACTTAGGGCCAACCGATCGGGTTCGGGTCAATTCTACTCGGGTTGGGGGCTAATCAGGCTGGAATTTTAACGGATTATAAATTTCCAATTCTAACCCTCTAAATTTAGCAAGCTAATAGGGTCAGCCCGCGGATTTCGGGTTGAACTCACATCCTTAATTATTAGTTTTGGCCAATATCTTCCGATCTTTCTCTCCTGTTCTTGTCTGTTTTTCTTTTCTTTTTATTTTTTGCTTCACTTGCATAAAGATTAAAAGATAGATTGGTTGTGAGCTGTGAGAAATCTAGTGATGATTTAATTTCTTAGCTTAAGCACTCATCCTAGTTTTTCCTTTTCTTAAATTTTCTATTTGCATGTTTTGGCTATATTTTTGGCAGGAGCCACAATTACAGCATAATAATCCGTCATAAGTGAAGTGAGCCTCCATTGATTCAATTTCCCCGAGAGCTCCACATAATTGCTTTATTTCGGCGTACAATGTGAAATTGGAGAAATTCGACGCCTTGTCGAAGCCTAAGGTGATTAAGGAGGTCAAGGATTTGGTGGGGAAAACACCCCTAGTAACCAGTTATAGAAGTTGAAGATGGAGATGAATCTGGTCATTCTGAAAATTTCCCTTTTTTGAACAATTTCTCATTGTCGATGCTTGAATTCGGAAAGATACAAAATCACGTCGGCTATCAAGGATACCAATTTCTTGCCTAGGTCCGTAGAGATTCTATGGAGAGATGACTCTTTGGAGGTTCTTGTAAGATCGAATATATGCACAATATTAGTTGAGCTATATTTTTCAGAGGGGACAAAATAGGAAGCACACTAACACTATAATAAAGAAAATGGAGACTATTTTCTTTTAGTATTGTGAATTTTGTGTTTAAATCACTGGGCTTTGCAGAATTGCAGTCTGGGATTTCGCAATTAGTTATCCTTGTATACACAAGTTGGCCTCAACATCGAGGCCCGGGGTTGGATTAGTCCGGACCCAATATCAATCCAAATCCGGCTCCAAATTCAATGCAAATTTAATTTATGATCCAAACTCATGACTTATCTTATAAAAAGTTACATTTGTTGTGAATTAAAATAACAATTATACGAAATAATGGTAAATGTCGTAAAAGTTACTATTATTATAAATAAGTATTACTATCATTATTAATAAAAGTGATTGTCTTAATGTATAAAAGTTATTGCTTTAATGCTTAAAAAAATATTATTTAAATAAAAATAACAAAAAAACGGTTTGCTTTTACTATGTTAGGGAAGGGGGCTATAATAAAGAAATTGGAGACTGAGTATTAATATGTTATTATAGTTAACTTTTACTATTTGTTTGCTATTTCATTCTATTAAAAAAATTATTCATTTCATTTTTTATTTTTACTTACAATATTATCAATTAAATTTATTATTTTAAACTATAACAAAAGTGTGACTATTATTCCACCTACAATACCCTCAATCAGTTTATTAAAATTCATACCTAATCCAAATAAACATTTATTTTGTGAAAGAATGAAGTATTATCTATCAATTTTTATTCAAAATGCAAGTATTATTTATCAAAATCTATCTATATAAATGCACTTTTACCGGTCAAAAGTTTCTCGCCAAATTTTTAAATTTTATTTTTCCTAATATTTCGCAATATTTCGGTATTCGCTTGTTTAAGAATATTTTCGATTAACACGTCATATGAACACACATCCCCACTATCTAAAAACTGCTAATAATTACACATTACATTAAATTAAACACACACACACACACACACACACAACTTAATGAACTATTATTTCGTTTCAGGTACCAGATTTCCAAGATTACCGGTCCATTACACTTGATTTCTCCAAAATTAGTAAAGTTACTATTCCGTTTATTAATACCAGATTTCTAAATATTTCGCTCAACTGTACAATATTTTTTCTTTCTAAATTCAATATTTAATATGCATATCAAATAGAAGATAATAGCAAGAACTATAATATATATGATGTTAGATGATACGTAAAAAAAAAGTTTTAAGATGAGAAAGCTGTAAGAGTGTAAAGTTGCAATCTCAATTGATTTTCTCTTTCATCTCTCATATTTCATTTAGTTTTTCTTCTCTTTATTTTTTTAGTTGGTTTTATTATAAGGATTAATCATCCATTCTATTCTTACTTTAAATGATTTTCAATTTTATTACAACCTTTTAATTTTATCATTTTTATCATAATTTTTCCATTCGAACTTATCAATTTTATCACAAACTTTCAAACTTGTATCAATTTTATAAATTGTTTTTTATGTAATTATATCTAAAAAAGAAAAAGAAAAATGATATATTAATATCTTCGTACACAACTTATTTTTTGGAGCAAAATAATAGTTCATCCTCCGATATATCATGACACGACTCAACTGTTAGAGTAAAATTTCGATGACAGAAAATGATATAAGTTTCAAAGATAAGCATAAAACTGCTAAGTTAGAAAAATTGAAATAGAATTGCCACAATTGATAAAAAATGGATAGAATTGAATTTTTTTAATGATTGATATAAATTGATAAACTAACTAAAAAATGGGATATATTCGATTACTTAACCCATATATTATAACCGTTTCCCTTTGTTTAGCTATTTTATTTGCTTTCTTTCCTTTCATTTTTTTGATTTTACTTCTTTATGTTAATTGCATAGAATTTCTTGTGTCTCATTTTTGTGGAAGTATAGTTACGCAAAAAAAAAAAAAAAAATTCAAACAAATATGAGGTGTATTATGCAAATTTTATGATGGAAGTATCTGTATTATTCTTTTTATTTTTAGTGTTTATTATATTATTATTAGGACTGTCAAAACGAATATCGGGTATTGAGTATACCTGAACTTGATCCGATACCTGACGAGTATGGGGTATCCAATACCCACAATTACAAATTCGGATTCGGGATCAAGTATTTAGGGTGTGTAGTAATTGAGTATCGGGTATTACCGAATACCCAATGGATTACCCAATTTACCATCTCTTATTATTTGTCACTCTTTATATTTGTCGCTCTTAACTTATATTTCTTTTCTGCAATTAATAGTATTATTTAGTAAAATACATAAACGAGACCGTGATCTGAACTTTGCAATGACATTAAAGCCGACGCTACTTGGGCTTTACTCTAGGTTTATGTGTTGTATATCTTGGGTATATGGTATTTGATGAACATTTGCAGATCTTCTAGGAGCAATAACTAATAATCTTCTGTCATATTGTATCCTTAATATATAATTGCGTCTGTGATTCAACGGAACAACAAAGTATTCAATTTTCTTGATTCATATTGGTATAACATGTACCAAAATTATTTTCTATTTATGTTGACCAAACCATATCATCGCCAATAATATCTAAACTATGAAATATTTATCTAAATCTATCATTTTATAATTTTTCATGCATGTGTGCTAGATCTCACATTATACACTTTCATATCCAATCTATTAAATAGTTATATCGTTCATTTCTAGATATGACATTAACATGACTGGTTGGAATGTTGGGTCAGCCACAAATATTGAGTGGGGGATCCGACCTAATCCTTCATCTTCATTGAAAGGATAGCTCCAACTACGTTCCCCCCATAGATTTGAAAAAGAAGACTAGGGTAAATGAAAAAAATACAACATGTAATCAATGAGCAGCGGAAGGGAAAAAATCCAAAGAACACAAATCCATCTTAAACAGAGATGGACCTAAGGTGAATACGAATATCCTATATTGTACAAAGTTGCAAATATAAATAGAAGAAATTGTAAAACAATTAATAAATTTTGGGTATGCGGAATACCCGATTATTTGGGTGCGGATACCTGTATCAGGTATTCGGGATACCCGATTGTACATTTGGATCGGATTAGGGTATGCATTCTAGTATAACTTTAGGTGCGGGTATCTGAAATTTCGAATCAGGTATCCGCGGATACCTGATTCCACAACCCTAATTAGGGATGTCAATCGGGCCAGCCCATCGGGTTATAAGCAAATGAAAAGACTAATTTATGTATTTTTTATTCTTAAGAATTCTATATTTATAATATATAAAC
>JAYDZE010576077.1:0-29753 GCA_034509125.1 Monilaria moniliformis
GAAAAAAATTGAAGTAAAAAATGATAAAATGATAAAAATTGAGTTGTGGCTGATTTGGGGCTGAAATTTTGGGGCTGAGATAATGGTGTTGTGGCTGAAAAGTAAAATGCTGCCGTGGCGGCTGAAAATTGAGTTGTGGCTGGTTTTTTTGGGGCTGGGTTAAGGATACCCTTATGCTCGAGCTGCTAGGAATTTTCTATCCCGCATTGCTTGGGTTGAACCCTCATTTTTCGTGGAAGGCATTGTGGATTTGTTAAAAGAACATCAAAAGGAAAATGTACAACTATTTCATAGACACACTCGATTAATACAATGAATTTCTCTAAACTTGAACTTAAGGCATGCTTAACGTAGCCGAAAAAATCGACCCAAATGCGGCGGCCGATCAGCAGTAGCATTGCTTACTACGTGCGGCGATCGACCGCCAAGAATTCAGCGGGAGGCGCAGATGAATGCCCGACCGACCGAAAACTTAATTTTTAAAAAAAATATTTTCTTTGTTTGTTTATATAAATTTGTGTATTGATTTTATAAACAAAATATGTGAATGTCCTAGTGGTAGAATTCTGCACTCTACATCCAGGTTCAAATCCCACTCCCAAATTTATTTATTTTTCTTTTTTTTTTTTGCCATCTTTCTTGTTGTTCCATTTTTCATCCCTTTTTTCCTTCTTTTTTGCTGTTTCCTTTTTTCAATATGCTTTTTTTTTTCTTCTTTTTAATGTATTTTTAGGAATTTAAATTATTTTATTTTCAGTATTTAATTAATGTAATTTTAGAAATTTAATTTATATAATTTTCAGTATTCAAGTAATGTAATTTTTGTTATTTACAAATATTACAATTAAAATAAATATATGAAATCGAAGAATAATAAATAAATAAAATGATGAAATGCAAAAAATTAAGTTGTGACTAATTTGAGGCTGAATTTTTTTAGGGTGGAATATAAGTGTTGTGGATGAAAAATAAAATGACAACATGACAGCTCAAAATGAAGTTGCCATTTTTTTTAGATTGGGTTAACGATGATGCCCTTAGAATATGTCATTTTAGTTGTGTATTTGAAATCGTGAAATAGATATATAAAAATTAAGAGGTTGGTTACACAATCTTCAAAAAGTAAAATAAAATAAATTATGTTTTGCAATGTTTATTAGAGATTTCTTATTGCCAACTATGATACATGTTCTGGGCTATGGTTTTTGCCGGCTACTAGTTATTTTTTCATTTTTATTGATTCATTATGCTTTTCCATCTTGTAAACTTTGAGACTTCATTCGGTGAGGTTATGGATTCCGCTAAATTGTATAAATTAAACCAGTAGTTATTAATGAAATTCTTATTCAGATTGCACAAAAAAAATTACAATAATAATAATAGTATAGTAAAATTTAAAGCTTTTATTGGTAGTGTAAGATTGTTGGACTTTACATGTTATATTGGGTTATTCTGAGAAGTCACTCCCTCGCCAATTCGGCCCAATCCCAATTTCAATTTATTTCAAGAATACCATGACCTAGGTGGTTTGCAGACGAATCAAGCTAGTGAGTGTTTCGTATTTCACTTGATAAAAGCTTTTTCATGATCTCTTAGTAAACTGCATTAGCTAGTCGATTAAGCTTGAACTTGACACTATTTAGTTATAGTTAAGTGTTTTATTGGAAAAAATAAAATTATAAATTTAATATGATTTATATCTCAATACTATTGTATTGACTCGATGAATTTTGTAAATTCCATTGATGGATTTGTAACATATTACACAGCCTTTTATAGGCCAATTTTTGTATATCAAAAGGAAATGATTTGCTCTATAGATAACCACTAATCTTATCTCTGAATAATTTGTTTCCATATCTCCATATATCTTCCAACACTTCCCCTCAAGTTAAGTAACGAGATTCCTGATACTTAACTTGCAAAGTACATCGGCAAAGCTTTTGGAATTCACAGACTTGGTTAGGACATCTGCTAACTAATCTTCAGATCGTACGAACGGAAATTCCACAATTCTAGCTTTAATTTTCTCCCTTATAAAATGTCTGTCCACCTCAACATATTTGGTTTTGTCATGTTGTACAAGATTCTCTGCTATACTTATAGACGTCTTGTTGTTACAAAAGAGTTTAAATGACAATGCTTGTTGAAAATCAAATTCTGTGATCAACTTCTTTAACCAGAAGAATTCTGTTAGTCCAGTTTTAATTTTCTGAAACTCGGCTGCTGCACTTGATAGAGCCACCACCTTTTGTTTCTTACTCCTCTAAGTTACCAGATTTTCTCCCACAAAGGTTAAGTAACCTGACGTGGATCTTCTATCCACCAGATTTTCTACCCAATCAAAATCAGTATATCTGTGTATCTCAAGATGATTGTGTTTCTCTAAACACAATCCATAGTCAAATGTTATCTTCAGATATCTAGCTATTCTCAGTGCTGCTCCCATATGATTAGCTTGAGGTTTATGCATAAACTCGCTTACCATCCCGACTGCATAAGTTATGTCCGATGTAGTGTGGGACATATAAATACACTTCCCTACCAACCGCTGATATCTCCCTTGATCTGCTGTTTCAGCTCATTCTATACTCTGCAATCCATGATTTAAAGCCATGGGTGTATCACCGAGTTTGCAATCCATCATTCCCATCTCTACCAGGAGATCAATGATATATTTCTGTTGACTAATAAATATGGCCCTTTTTTATCTTAGTCCTCAATGCCAAGAAAATACTTAAGAGGGCCCAGATTTTTCATCTCAAACTATGTGAATAGATTTTTCTTCAAATCAAATACTTATTCTGTATCGTCCCAAGTGATGATCATATTGTTAGGGTATCTACTGAAAAGCAAACTTTGAGCTGTTTTGTAATTGTAAAACCTTATTTTCCAATTTATGAAAAAATTATTATATTGTCACATTGATTTGCTTTTCATATTGTTTATCTTATAATTAATTATGATTAAGCAAATATGTCTAAGTCTTTTGCATTATAGGCTGAGTGATGATCAGGTTATCACTGAAGGTTCCTCAGTCAGTTTCTTGTAAAAGAAAAACTAAGTTTCACAACCTAGATAGACTTAGACAATCTATCGTGAAAGGTTGCAATGTCAGTTCAAAACGTTTGCTAACCTTAGTAAACAAAAGACACTGGTGTGGTATAGCACTGAAATTATTCACGTGAGATAAGTCTTTTTTGCTGATTACTAAAAGATGAGGTTTCGGTGATATTTATTTCTTAATCTTTGTATATAACATTGAGCATACGTTATTGATTATGCACTGCTTTGATTTATCAAAAGGTGCGGGCTTTTCGTTGCCCAAGAATCCTGATATCTTGGGCAGTGGTAATTAATGACTAAGAGGTGCTGGGATTGTTGTTGCATTGAATTGTGTCACGGGAGAGTCCGGGTTGATAATATCCCCAAGAGGAGTTCAATAAAAAGTTTTATTATACAGATGCCCAGCCGACTTGAAATTTATTCCAAAGTATAATAAATGGATATTAGAATCTTAAACACGGGAAAGAAATTAATTAAAAGATATTAAAACCAGCAGCATGTTTAAATTAATTAATGGATATTAGAATCTTAAACACGGGAAAGAAATTAATTAAAAAGGAAGCCCATATTTTCTGTAATTTGGATTTGGACGGGTAAGCCAACAATAATTTCTATAGTGGTACAAATTAATATTTTGTTGGGGTTATATTAAATTGAGGCTCAATTTAATTAGTAAAGCTCAGCAAGGAGGCTCAGTCCAAATTTCCTTGGATCCTTTATCCGTCCAGATCCACAATGCGAATATGTCTCCTTTTAAATTTATTATTTGTCGTGACTAAAATTACCAATATCCTTTAATTAATAAAAAGTTGTTGCTAGCTTTAATTAATTAATTTATTTTTTCAAGAGTGGTTTAGTTCAAAAGTTTTATTTATTATACTGAAATATATTCCAAGTGTGCAGATTTGTATAATAAATTTCTTCTTTAAATACCTATTGGGGATATTATCAACTCACGTCTCACGAGACACGATTCCATATAATAACAATACTAGCACCGTTGGACATTAATTACCACTGCCCAATATATCAAATTTTCGTTGCGAAAAACCATTACCTATTGATAAGTCAAAGCAGTGCATAATCAACATCGTATGCTCAATGTTACTTATATAGATTAATAAATAAATAATTACCAAGACCTTGAATTTCATTTACACAGCTTAGAAGTATGTATCTCATTGTAATTTATTTCAATGTTATACCACACTCAGTTCCATCAGTTGGCCAAGATGAGTACGAACTTCGAAACGACACTGCAATCTTTCACGATATATTGTCCATGTCTAACTAGGTTGAGAATTTGATTTTCTTTTATAAGAAATCGACTGAAAGATCTTATGTGATCATAGATCCACTATTCGTTCTATAATATGGAAGGATGACTTGTTTGCTCAAATTATGATTATATGCTTATGAATAAGCATCCATAACCACAAAATGCAAACCATGTAACAATATTGAATTTGTCCACAATATGTGGGAAATAATGTTTTTAATACAAAGCAGCCCATAGCATGTTTTTCAGTATACAAACCTTAACAATGGTCTGTCAACCTTCAGGCGAGATTATGCTCTGAAGTTAGATGTAGTTTATCAAGCTCCAAACAAGATGATGTTAATAATTCAGTTTTGCCCTTTCAAGATACAAAAGCGATGATGCTCAAAAGTTTGTTATGGTCTTTCAAGCTCCAGACGCGATGATGTTCACAAGTATGTTTTGTTGATTCAAGCTCCAAACGTGATTATGCTCATAATTCAGTTATGGTCTATTAAACTTCAGACGAGATAATACTCACAAGTTGGTTTTAGTATTTCACACTACAAACAAAATGATGCCTACATGTGAGTCCTGATCTTTCAAACTCCATACGAAATGATGCTCACAAATGGTTTTGATGTTTCGGGCTCCAAACGAGATGATACTCAAAAGTCGATTCTTGTGTTTCAAGTTTCAGACAAGCGATACTCAAAAGTCAATTATAATCTTATAATCTCAAGATAATATGATACTCACAAGTAAGTTTTGGTCTTTCAACCTTCAAATAAGATGATGCCTAAATGACATATATGGTCTTCAATTATTTTTAATCCATCAATTTTAAAAAATGAGCAAATGCATCACATCAATCATCCATCATATCATATCATCAAATTTACATATTTTTTCTTCTTATTTTTCTAAAATCTTCAATCACACATCGACATTGTATAAAACTTTCTCAAATGAAAACTTATATAAAATGATATTTCTATTTTCTCGCCCAAAAATTAATATTTAATTGGAGAAAGTAATTGAAATTATTATTATTTGAACTACAGTACAAATTTAATTTATTCAAATTTAATTAATTAATTATATAAAAACTACTCCTTCCATCCTGCTTGACTTGATCCGTATTTTTTTCGAGTTTTCCTACTTGATTTGGCTTGTTTTCATTTTTGGCAATAACTTTACATTATATTAAATATGTGAATCACAAATCATTATACTATAGTTTTACTCTTTGAAAAATAATTTAAACCACGATATAAAGTGATTTTTCGTTGAATTTCGATGAGTTACACATTATTAAATTATAAAAAAAATAGAGAGAAAAAGTGAAAACAATTGATATGATAAGTGATGAAAGATGATGTCCACAAAATTTCAAAAACGTCATCCAATATTCATGCTAGCTTCCAGGTCAAGCCCATCTTTCCAAGATAAAAAATTTGATCTCGTGCGAAATTTCTGATTTATTTTGGAAGCTTGGTTTTTTTTTCTCCAGAAAATTAGATCATTTTGCAACTTCGCTTAAAAATAGGGCTAAAAATTGCAATTAACCATTTTCATATAATTCTACAAAATATGGTTGAATATCCACGTTGACTTTAGCGATCTAGTTCATATATCTGTCATGACTCAAACTAATTATTCTTTTGAATATTTCGAAAATAAAACTAATTTTGCAAATCTATCAAGAAAAGTTGGCCTATAAAAATAATTAGCCCATTAATTAATGACTTTGGTACAAGACGGACTTTGTTAAAAAAGTCAATACCACACCTATAACATGTGGGTTGTGGCCCGTCTCGGAGAGAGTCCCAGATAGACGAGACAACCATGAGACATATTGTGGGTCGTCCCAAGGGAAGGGCCCCTTGCGTCAGAGAGAAAGTTCACTCTTAATTTTCACTCACCATTATCTTCTTCTCATAGCATCCGGCAAAATGAATCCATAAACGTTGCCCCCTACTTCGACAGTTCAGACAACGAGAATGCGAAACAACTTATATCGATTTTTTAAGCGGCGGCTGCAGGTTATTATTCGCAGCCTCCACCGATGGATGCTCCCGATGTATGATCCAGAAGGTACGTGCATCGGGAACGAGAAGTTGCCGATGTCCGACTGATGCCTGATTATTTCTTCGACCAGACACTATAGGGGGAAGGTGTTTTCCGTTGTCGGTTTCGTGTGCGCAGGGATTTATTTATTCGCATAGCAAATAAATTGGCTGCACGTGAAGAATACTTCTAGCAATGGTTGTACGCGCTCGAAGGACAAGGCCTTTCAAAGCTTGTAAAGTGTACGCCGGCAATCCGACAACTGGCCACCGGCGGATGTGCCGATATGTTTGACGAATACTTGCACATCACCGAGAGCACGAGGCGTGAATGCTTGAACTGATTCAGCAAGGGCATTCGCGATGCCTTCAGCGGAGAATATATGAGGGCGATCACAACCTTCGACTACCAACAGTTACTCCATCTGCAAGAAGCATACCACGGATTCCACGGCATGCTTGGTAGCATTGACTACATCCACTAGCAATGTAAAAACTACCCAGCCACATGGAGGAGCTAATACACTAGTGGCCACAAAGGCTCTCATCCAACGATTGTTGTGGAAGCAGCCGCCGACCACCGGCTCTGTAGGGTACCGACAACACAATTCATGGTCAATAGACGTTGGTACTAACATTGGCTACTATCTCACTAATGACATCTATCCAAGGTGGGCGGCGTTCATGAAGTCCTTCTCGTGCCCAATCGAGCCCAAAAAGCTCGTTTCACGCAAAAGCAAGAGCTAACGCGTAAAGCCGTCGAACGAGCATTCGGCGTTCCACAAGCATGGTTCGCGATCATCACGGGTTCGGGGTGTTCGTGGTTCAGGGACATTCTTGTCGGTATCATGTATGTGTGCATTATATTGCACAATATGATTATCGAGGACGATTGAACGATCGCGCCAAATTGGGTAGACGAGGATATGGCCGGCTCTTCGAGCCCCTCGGCCGCAACTGACGCCCAAAATCAAGGTGCGCCGCTATCATTTTGAGAATATCAAAGGCGTTGTGAGTCATCGCATGATGTCGTTAACCACGATCGACTTCAACATGATTTAATAAAGAAATTTGGGCGCGTTTTGGTCCCCTTGATGATTGATTAGGATTTCATTATGTAATTTTTTGTTTTCAATAATGTATTTTGTAGGATTTATAATTATGTAATTTTTCGATTTTTTAATTCTATAATATTAGGATTTTTAATTATATAATTTTTACTATTATAATGAAATTCGCATATTTTATTAATTCAAAAAATCAATTTAATTAAAATATGTAATAAATAAAAGAAGTAAGGAATGAATAAAAAATTAGAAGATGAGACTCATAAATAGTGTAAGGGAATGGATGGTGAATGGATGAAAATGTAGATATTATCTCTTAATGAATGAATGAATGAGGTAAAAAGAGTTATGAGGCGTATGAATAATTGATAAATAATATAAGGGAAAGAATGAGCAAAAAACTATATTGTGGATGGCCTTACAGACTAAAACGGAATTCTGTGGCGATTTTAAATTCTAGGACGTGCATCTTTTTCTCCCTCGTAGGGAAAAAATGTTCAAATTGAGTTAGATCGCTTGTACTTGTGAATTATTCACAGGTGTGAATCATTTAATTTTTATTTCAACTATGAGTAACTTAAATAAATCTTCAGGCTCATCACGAACTAACATATATGTAAATTACTAATTTCATAAATGACAATCATTCTTTTAATTCTAGGAAGCCAAATGGAACATCATATATAACTAATACTGCAGATAATTGTGATATCAGTTTTCTAGTATGATGACTCTTTCTACTATTCGTACACAAATTAATTGGAAAAATAATAAGTGCACCAACTTCTGATCTGTCCGGACCGATACGGGTCAGACCTGGCAAGATTGTGTATTTTTCATTAAAATAAATAAATTTTATATATAAAAGAACATTTTTAATATGATCAGTTTTATTCATAATAACGGTAACTTTCATTAATAATAATAATTATTTTTATTCATAACAATAATCACTTACACAAATCATTTTTATTCTTTATAAGTGTTACTTTTATCCATAACAAATATTAATATATTAAAATATGTTATGAGTTTGAATCATAAAATGAATTTGGATCAAATTCAAATTAGGTTCGGATCGAATTCAAATTTGAGAAAGGCTGGCTTCAGGATTGGGTCAGGTCCGAGCCAACCCTATCCGCACGCATATATACGAGTGTTTGTGATTATAATTTAAGCAACACTATAATAGAACGTACGGCAACAATGAATACAAATTACCTAAATCAAATGTGTGTCATAATAATGACTATCCATAATTAAATAAAGCCAACCAAAATATAAGTTGCCTGATAAAAGTATCAACCTGTCGATGATCATATCTTGCTAGCAAAATTATTACCTTTAGAAATATTTATTATAACAAATAAAAACTAAGTATAATATAATTGACCCTAATCAACATCTAATGAACAAAATATTGAAATAAAATATCAAAATCCTAATTACGAAATAACGAAGCCTAAATATTATTGTTGACTAAAAATGAAAAATAATTACTAAAAAACATGTATAAACCATAATTGGGTAGAATCAATCATAATTAATTAAAAACTTAAATTCAAATTTTTAAAAATTTGTGAACTCTTCCCCATTATAAGCTTCAAGAAAAAGTGACTATTTTTGTGTATAAAAGTGATAGTATTAAAATAAATGTACTTATGATTAAAAGTGACAGTTGTGTAAGTGACTATTGTCATGAATAAAAATAATTGTTATTATGAATAAAAAATATTATTATTATTAATAAAAGTGGTAGAATGTTTCAAATAAAAGTGACACTTCTTGTGATTAAAATTAACAATTGCAAAAGTGATAATATATTTAATAAAAATAAATATTTTTTAAATAAAAAAACAAGGCCTGATGGGGTCGGTCAGGTCTGACCTGAGCCGAGAAGAACTCGCACGCACTGTACGGAAGCACACACCCAAGTGCCCCTCTTCAACATACGTATTTGAATTCATTACGGAAAATGAAGAGCCTCTACGTACCGCTGGGCAATAATCAATGTGAAAAGAATATATGTAACTCAAGCTGTCACCAACAAAAATGTTTTCCAAATATTTATGTACTTAGATTAATGGATTGTACTTCTCTTCTTTTTCATTTTCTACCATCTTTGGAGTGACCTGTGAATTGGTTATCTTAACCTTTGAAAGTGATACTGATACCCATAAAAAATATATATAATAAAACTAAAAAAGTTTAATTTGCCTAGATACATAAATGAGGCAAAACAAAAAATATACTCATTTTGCGATAAAAAAGATAAATTATATCTATTATTATTATTATTATTATTATTATTATTATTATTATTATTATTATTATTATTATTATTATTATTATTATTATTATATATAAACATATTCATTCTTATGATTATACCCTTTAGTGTGAAAGAGTGCAATTGGCCGATTTTAGGTAATACATGTTCACACGCTCACACAATGCATCAACTGGCGTGTGAGACTCCATTAGGTCAATTTTAGTTCATATATGCTTACATGCTCGGATATCGTAGTGTGTAGTAAGTGTGTATTAGTTGCAATTCGTATAAACGTAAATAAGAACTAAATAAGCATATCGATAGCAACCACAACAACGATGGCGGTGGTGGCAGCACAATTTCAAGGGAGGCAAGCATATCGAAGTTTGTGGAAGATTATTGGAATGGTGGGTGGGTAGGGGTTGGGGGCTGCGTGAGGGAAATGAGGAAGATTGAGGGGAGTGGACAAGATGATTATGGAGAACGGGGATTTGAGTTTTTTAATTTATTTTATTTGATATTTATTAAGGATCAATATATCTTTTTACATAAAATATTTTCATATTTTTTGTGTATTTTTTTTTTAAATTGGTATAATTTATCTTTACTATATAAAATTGGGTATTTTTTCTATTGACCCTACATATATTTAAACAAAAAAAAAACATTTATTAGAGAATTCATTATTCAGTCAATAATTGATAATTTCTTTACTTATCGAATAGTCCTTTTAGAGACGAAACCGTTTATAGTCTCAACCATGATCATTTATAAAGTTTTAAGATTTTTGGACTGTTATTGGAGTTAATTTTCAGCCATGCCCAATTGTAAATCCCAAATCAAAATAATTCAACCCAAATTAAATACCACAAACACACAAGAGATCAACTCAAATATTATTGGCCATCTTATTTTCTTCCAGTCAGAAGTTCAAATAATATTCATTAAATTACTATTATTATTTGGTTTCTGGAAGACAAAAATGTCTTTCCCTTGTCAGTTTCAGTATTGATGTGCTGACAGAATGATATGATATGGGAGTTATGTCGTGTAGATTTACCATGGGAACTTCTTTTTCCAGCTCATTTTAATTCATTATATGTCTTTCCAATTTAATCGACTCTATCTAAATTGTTCGTCAGTTTCCCAAATTTTCTTAAAAGGCACATCCACTTTGGTTAGGGGTGAGCTGGTGCGATTCGGATACCAATCTTATATATAATCATATGATTAATTTCAACTATATCTTTATTTTTCACATGTAGAAAACAATAACTATGTGAAAAATCAATTGATCCTTAATTACGAAAAGAACAAATAAAAATTAACTTTGGTTTAGTATATGATATGCATATAGGATCCGGATTCATTGCCTATATATAATTCAAACTCGCAAGTGATGGAACACTTGCATCACCTTAAAATATATACAAAGGTTTTATCATAGTAAACCTACATATAAATGATCTCAAAATCGAAATAGCTAGTTTCAAACACAAACTTGTGCAATACTAAAGATGAGACAATATCAAGAATCAATCGAATTTTATACAATAGAAGATCTCCTCGCAAATTCTATAGGATCGAGCTGTATTTTCATGTCCCAATTAATTTTTAGAATCCATGTCAATCATCCTTAATCAATGGTCATTATTTCGAATGCGGTGAAAAATAAATAAAGAAGCACCTCGAATAACATGTAATCCTGTCGAATGTTATATTATAGTAATTTAACGATTGGATAGTCAAAATGTTTCAAGAAATAGTTTATTTGCAAGCCAACTGAATGAAGTGATTTTGATATTATAGTTGGCTGATGAATGTGCGGGCGAAGGAAGCACAATAAGTGGCAGTTGAAATGAAGTGTTTGGAGAAAGTTTTTCATGTCAGTGTGTTAAATTCGGCGTTGGCAAGTTACATGTTTCTTTCACGTAGCGCCACGGCCAACTTTCTGCCACGTGCTACTATCCAATCACTTATTGCTGCATTTACTTTATGCGAAAAAATTTCTCTTTTACTTAATTCGTATTCACTGCAATATATCTCGCATTATTACCATCATTTTTCTTATTATTTTGGCTATTATTATTACAAAGTTTATTAAATGAATATTATTTGATTATTAATTTCAAATCAATAATGTACCTATTCTTTTGTTAATAATATTGTGGAAATCTACCATCACTACCTTGGCAAATCAGTTGCACAAATGTGGTGGGAATTCGTAACCCTTATTTTGAAAAATTAGATGAGCAATACGAAAGAGGTAAATCATATTTCAAAAAATAGATGTGACAAATTCAAACTTATAAAGATACCGGTGAAATTCGTACTTGATACATTAAGTATTAGGAATACTTACTCCACTACTTAGTCATCTCCATAGAACAAATCATGCTTCATTATGTGTTCACTAATGTTTCTTTATAACAATACTTTTTTATATTTATAATAATGCTTCTTTTAATGACAACATATCAAAAACCAATGATCTACCTTGATTTTAACTCAGTGAAATAAGTTCTTTTGTATAATCTTCCCCTATATACATACATACATACATACATATATATATATATGTATGTATGTATTCACCGCATGTGTCCATATTTTAGCAATCTAAATCTTCTATTGTATTATAGTATGACATCTTATAATACATTCGTGGATGATTGACATATAACAATATTAAATATTTAAGATTTAGAGATTATGTAAGGAATACATATACCCCAACTTTCTTTCTTTTTTTTCATCAAACACCCTTAAGGGTGAGGGGTTAGGCAGACCCCCAACTCGTAGATATCAAAACAAAGCATTTGGAATCGTACACGATCCAAGCCCGAAATTGACTTGGATCTCAACGAACGAGACAAACCTAATGTGGTCGAACCCACAAACCGGGCCGTACCCATGCATCAAATTAGCGAAGAAAAGAACATACATCAGATGGAATGGCCCAAAAGTGACCACTCCTAAGAAAGAAAGAACACACATCACAGACCAAGAGCGGGAGCTATGAGCCGCAATCATCTATATATCTGAACCGGAAGTTGGTGAAGCCCAACTGATCCATCCTAGCAAGTACCTTGGCAAATCGAGGCACCGAGGCGTTGTCATAAAAGGTGATGACAGAGGTCTGAACCCCTCTGCCTGCTAGGAAATCAGCCACTCGATTACCCTCTCTGAAGATATGAGTGAACCGAATCTCCATCTGCCGGGCAAAAATATGGAATGACGTATAGTAGCTGACCCGTGCTTCCCGGAGGTCAGCATGGCAATCACAGCCGCAGAATCCATCTCAACCCAGACACGCGTGGCAAGTTGGCTGGTCAAGGCCAAGCCGTGAGACAAAGCGAGGAGCTCAGCTTCGAAACTCGACTTGGCCTTGAGCGGGGTGCAGAACGCGGCAATAATGTCACCAGCGGGGCCTCGTACTACACCACCACCTCCTGCAGCTGCAATCTCTGTACTATTCTCTGGGGCAATAAAAGCTCCACCAGTGTTGAGCTTGACCCAAGAATCATCGGGCGGACGTCACGATACTGGAATGGATCGTAGGACCCGCGGACGCATAAGAGCGGTAGGCATGAAGTCAACCTGCGGGGAGCTACCACGCCAGTGATCGGGGACTAGCTTCCCTGCCGCCACCAAGGTGCTGAGCTGTCGAACAACCTGTGAAATCACATGAGAAAAGCGAAAAGGAACACTGTCGTGCTTGCAGCTGTTCCTTTCTTTCCAGATGAACCAGAAGATTAGACAGGGAATAAGAAAACTATTGTGAGTGGCGGGGACCTTGTGATAGGCCATCCACCAGAATCCTAATCTATGTGCAATGGCAGTGCTCGTGTGAATCGGTGTGTGCAAAGTAGGGAACCAGGCTGCGAAATACTCCCACACAGCTCTTGCCGACACACTAGACAATAACAAATGGGAAATAGACTCAATAGACGGGGACACACAACACACACATTTAGAAGCAAGAGACACCTTCCGAGATTGCATCAAACTGTCCACAGGGATTCTATCCAGGAGAAGCCGCCATAAGAAGAACGACATGGTAGGAGTAAGGCAGTCGTTCCATAACTAGGCAAAGAGCGGGTGACGAGGAGAGCGGTATCTGACCTGATCCCAAGCCGAGGAGATCGAGAACTCGCCATGGCTGGTAAGTGCCCACCGCATCACATCCCGTCCGCCCACCTCAATCGGCGTGTCTCTGATAGCCCCAATAACCTGCAAAGGCACGCCAAAATTCCAATGCAAAGCAAGCAACCTATCTATATGCCATGTATGCGCATGCCAGAAATGAGAGACAGGGACAGTAGGCAGATTAACCTCAGGATTACAATAAGCTCTTAGGGGTGATTCCCCACACCACACATCATCTCAGAAGCTAATCTGGCCTTGTCCTAAGGACCAATGCACATGCGGAGACACAAATTGACGAATGCGACAAATGCGACTCCAAATAGGACTAGCACGGCCAGATAAGGACACAGAATAAGCACAATGAAGATGAGAACAATACTTACGCATGGTGAATTGCGCCCACAAGGAATAATGGCCAGGAACCTCCATATACCCCAACTTTCTTAAACTCTACGGATTAGCACACACCCTTCATATGTATATGCAATAAATAATGTCACGTGAATTAGTAATAGATGATGTTAAATGGTATTTGAGGATTTGAAAGCTATCCACCTAATTCAAGGAAATAAGAGAAATACGGTAAATGAGGTTCAAGGGAATAATATGTTATTTTGCTTAATTAGTTAATTGACAACGTAACTTAGGGCACCCACAACGCGCGCCCTTCAGCCCGTCCCTCCAGGACGAGACCAACCCGGGATGCATTGTGATAGGGACGGGATGCCCGAAGTTGCATGAAAATGGGAGGGGCAGCTCACCACGCGCCCTCATGTAGGCCAATGAGAGGCGTGTGTGTCGCCCACTCACTGGGCCTGCGAGTGGGCGTCAAGCGACGCCTATTTGATTTTTTAAAATATTCAAAAATTCGAATTAAAAAAAATCATATAGATCCGTTGTGTGCCCAACGACTAGTGCTATAGATTTTTTTTTATATATATCCCAACCCTTCTATAAATGCTTCATCTCTCCACTTCAATTTCAACACAAATTTCTAATTTTCTCTTAATTTCATTGTCTTTCTTCATTTTCTCATAGTCTCCAACAAAATGAATCCATACTAAGTTGCCTCTGACTCCGGCAATTCGGATAACAAGAATGCTAAGCAACTTATGTCGATGTTTCAAGCGACAACTGTAAGTTATTTTTTGCACCCTCCTCTGATGGGTACTCCCGATGTACGATATAGAAGATACGTGCACCTGGAACGAGAGGTTGCTGATGCCCGACTAATGACATATTATTTCTCCGACCAGCCACACTGGAGGGAAGATGTTTTGGGGCGTCGGTTCCATATGCACAAGGATTTATTTCTGCGCATAGCGATACATTGGCTGTGAGCGAAGAAAATACTTCAAGCAGTGGTCAGATGTGCTCGGACCGTTATGCCATTCAACACTTGTGAAGTGTACGTTGGGAATTCGACAACTTGCCACAGCGGCTGAGCCGATAAGTTTGACGAGTACTTGCACGTCGCCAAGAGCACCGGGCGTGAATGTTTGGCACGATTCTGTAAGGCTGTTCATGATGCATTCAATGCTGGATATCTGAGGTCGCTCACAGCCTTCGACTGACAACTGTTACTTTATCTTCACGAAGCATACCACGACTTCCCCAGCATGCTTGACACCATTGACTGCATGCATTAATCGTGAAAAAATTGTCCAACTGCATGGAGGGCCGAATACACCAGCGGCTACAAAGGCTTTCATCCGACGATTGTGCTAGAAAAAGCCGTTGACCACCGCCTCTGGATTTGCCTTTTTTGGTGTCCCCAGGTCTAACAACGATATCAATGTGCTCAACCACTCATATGTCTTCAACAATGTATTGCACATTAGGGCACCGACAGTCCAATTCATGACGAATGGACATCAGTACGACATGGGCTCCTATCTCACTGATGGAATCTATCCAATGTTGGCGATGTTCGTGAAGTCCTTCTCGTGTCCAACCGAACCCAAAAAAGCTCGTTTCAAACAGAAGCAAGAAGCCACGTGTAAAAATGTTTAACGAGCATTCGGCGTTCTACAAGTACAGTTCTTGATCATCAAGGGTCCAGCGCTTTCGTGGTTATGGGATATTATTTCCAATATCATGTATGCATGCATAATAATGCACAACATGATTAGTGAGGACGAAGGAGAGAATACTCCTAATTGGGCAGACGAGGATAGTGTCGGCTCCTCCAGCTCTTCGACCGCAACCGACGCTCCAAATCGATGTGCGCCACAATCATTCCAAAGTACCAAAGGTGTCCTGAGTCATCGCATGATGCCGTCAACCACGATCAACTCCAATACGATTTAATCGAAAAAATTTGGGCCCGCTTTGGTCCCATTGACGATTGATTAACATTTCGATTATGTACTTTTCCCCTTTCAATAATGTGTTTGTAGGATTTTTAATTATGTAATTCTTCATCTTTAATTGTGTAATTTTTGGATTTTTAATTATGTAATTTTTAATATTTTAATGAAATTTGCATCTTTTATTAAATCAAAAATTGAATTCAATTAGAATATCTGATAAATATAAAAAATAAAGAATGAATTAAAAATTAAAAGATGGATCTCATGATTATTGCAAGGGAAGAGATGGTTAAGGGATATGGATATGGATGTTGTCTCTTAGTTAAGGGATGAGATAAAAAGTGTTATGTGACACCCATGAATAGTTGACATATAGTATAAAGGAATGGATGCTTAAAGAATGAGGCTGTGGATGAACTTATAGACATATCTCATAACGTTGGTATCATGTTATGGTAACAAAAAAGCAGAAATGTCAATTGACGGACCAAATCTTACACATGGATATCAAAATATCTATTATCTTAATAATACATTTTACTTTGTCCGCAAGTCATTTTTCTTTTATATTGCTTATAGTTTGTAACATTTATTAGGCATAAATGACCTTTTTAGTTGATTGATTACCAAATAGAGTGCATTAGAAAATGACCATTTTGCTATTTGAACATCACAAATCTTGCAATTGGCAAATCTCAATTCCTCAAATTCCAACTAAAACAAAATAACTGATGTTATTTTATTCACTTGAAAACTTCGACGTTAATATATATTAATGGTTTTTTGAAATGTATATTCCCATAATTTAATGATCCTAGAGCTAGGAGCAAATGAGACTTGGAAGTTGGAAATGTAATTAAAACTAGTTAAGTAAAGCTTCGAATTTTCGGATATGTGAATTGCAAAAAAGAAAACGTAATTAAGAGCGAAAATACCAAATATATAAGAACTGCATAACAAAATATTGGTGATATGAAATTTATACGATGGTAGAAAGTTAGTCGTACATGCCTTACAAGAAAATAATATTTTATTTCATAAGATAATTCGCTTCAAAATATTGAATGTAAGAATTAGTCCCCAAACCAGTAAAGAGTAATCAAACAAACAAACTTAACGTAGCCCGGTCCTTATAAAGGCACACAATTATTGTTGGTTCATGTTTATTGTCTTAAAGTTTTATGTGTTCAGTAATATGTTATTAATATTTATTATAAAATTAAAACTTATTATAATATAAGAAACCCTTAGGTACATTTACTACTAAATATTGAAACTTAGAAAAGGATTAATCGTATTGAAATAATCCACTATAACGATAAATTGTTAACTAAATATTATAAAAAATGTTAAAGTAACAACTATAAATCCTAACTACATTGAATGAATACTAATTGATAACAACAAAACTAAACTAAAAAAAAATGAAAACAAAAGTGAAATACCAAAATTGTGACAGAGGATTCCAAATGTAGTATTGTGAGGTTTGAATGTTTGAATTGGATTATGCATGATAGAGAAGAGAGAATAGGAATACAACGTCAGATATGAGGAAAATCCATGGTTATGTTGTTTGTGGCTGATGCACAAGGTTTGTCTTCCTTAATTATTACTATTGGGAAAATTATAGCGATCGAACCAACTGTCCTTGGTGCGTGTACCGACGTGGAAGGAGAGTTGTGCTGGATTACGGAACCGTCAAACAAGTTGTGCAACAACTGGAGGCATAGTGTTATCCTTTGCTCACATGGGATTAGTTTTCACGAGAGTTGTTTTTTCGTTTCGGTGACAGCCTCTCTAAATGGCTACAAGGCTCTGGCTTCTACGCATCAAGATGACACTTTGGTCGATTATTTCTCAGCCTTTGAGGATCGTCTCGCTCAACTTCTGGATTTGATGGGCCAACAGTTCTTAGGGTTCTTCTTGGCTGGCTTCAAATCTCATATACGATTGCAGCTCAAGGACCTGAGCATCACCAATTATTCTGAAACTGTACAGATGACTAAGCACATAGAGCATTTGTCCAATACTCAAGCTACTTCTATTTGGAATTTCTCAGGTAATTATGTGCATCCTCGGTCTTCTATTCCACATACTAACCTCCTTCTTCCCTCGCGTGCAAAATATTTCTCGGCTTTCTACCACCATATGTCCATCATCGTCACATTTCCCTGGTTATCATCTCCCTTACTGATTCTGAAACATATCCAATGAGGAATACAAGAAACATATCGCGGCAGACACTTGTTTTTGATGCGGTCTTAAGTTCAATCTTCACATTGTTGCCCTCCCAAGACACTCCAAGTAATTATTGGTGATGATGACACAGACGACAATGTGAATTTTCACGATGTCGTTGATGAATGCATGGCCGAACAAGAAGGTTTAGACCAGGGCTTGCTACATCATATTAAACTGTTCGAACTATCCCCCAACGGCCTTGATGCGTTCCAAACTATAAAGTTGGCGTGTTAGATCAGCGACAAGCGTGTGCAGGTTGGTGGATAGAGAGCAAGTCATTGCTTCATTACCGAGCATATGGTTTGACTTTTTAATCTTATCATGTCCCCAACGGCATGATTCTCGATTATGTTGAGCGATGGACCACGTATGCGTGCTGACGATATTTATATAGGAGTTCGCTTGGTTTTAGCCACGGAACTGCTCGACATCTCATGCTACGTATTTCCCTTGCGTAACATAGATCTCATTCTCAGCATATCTTGGCTGGTATCCCTCGGCGACGTGAAGACAAATCAAAATGCCGTATCTGTGGAATTCGCGGTGCATGGATGTGCGGTTCGGCTTTTGGGTGATCTCTCACTCACATGTCGCGCATGTTTGGTCTATAATCTTCGCTCTTTTGACTCGGCCGATTAATGTTGGTTGTTGCGGTCCATGGCATAGGGACCCATGGTCGGTGAATATGGGTTGACAGACTCATTTCCGGCAGATGCTTGACAACAACTTTTGGACGTAATGTCACAATTTCCAGCCGTGACACCCGCTTCAAACACTCTTCCACCCCTTCGCTTCACCGACCATTGCATTACTCATCATTCTAGCACCCATCCAGTTTCAGTGCGGCCCTACCAGTACAACCACACACAAAAGGATGAGATGAAACATCTAGTGTGTGAGATGCTTACCCCTTGGTATTTTTGCGTTGATTATCAGGGGTTAATTAAACGCGCAATGCCAGATAAGTACCTTATTTATGTCATCCAGGAACTCCTCTACGAGCTTCACGATGCTTGTTGGTTTAGCAAACTGGATCTGAAGGCGGGATATCATCAAATTCCAGTGGCAACCTCAGATGACGCTAAAATGGCGTTCATGACTTATTCGGGCCACTATGAGTTCCTTGTCATGCCATTTGGTTTGAAAAATGCGTCGGCTACCTTTCAGAGTCTAATGAATGAAATTTTTATGTCATTTCTCCGCAGGTTCGTGTTGGTTTTCTTTGATAATATATTGATTTATAGTCGTTCGTGGGCAGCCCATATTGATCATCCTTGGCGTGTGTTCACTGTCCTCAACGCGCATAGGCTGGTCTTCAATCCGAACAAATGCCTTTTGGGTAAGGATTATGTTTAGTACCTTGGTCATAGTGTTTCTCACGATGGTGTAAGCATGGATTCTTTGAAAAAATTTGGTTGTCCTTCGCTGGTCGCCCCCTCCTTGTTGCGATGGCTATGTGTATTTCTTGGCCTCTCGGGCTACTATCGTTGTTTTATCAAGGATTACGACAAGATTGTGGCGCCTCTATGAACCCCCTTAAGAATTCTAGCTCGTCCAAATGGTTTTGGCTACCCGGCGTTGAGTCTGCATTACAAGATCTTCAAAAGGCTCTCACCAACGCTCCTATATTAAGGATGCCTGATTTCACAAAGGAGTTTGTCATCGAATGTGATGCATCCGGTCGAGGTCTTGTGTTAGTACTTATGCAAGACCGTCAGTCCGTTGCTTAGTTTAGCAAGACAATTTCTGATTGTTTGCTTGCGAAATCATTTTATGAGAATGAACTAATGGATTTAGTCTTGGCCATCCATCACTAGCGGCCATATCTTATTGGATGACATAAGCCTTCGCCATCTACCATCACAACCATTAACGACGTCGACTCAGCTAAATTGGGCCGCTAAATTGCTCGGTTACGATTTTTCGATCAACTACAAAGAGGGCAATTTAAATCTTGTTGTCGATACTCTATCTCGGTGTGATGATGCTGTTGAATGTGCCACTATCTCTTGACCTCGGTGGCTCGATTGGGCATCCATACAGCGAGGCCTCGCCGATGATCCACCTCTTGCGGCAATCAAAACGGCATTGGAGAAAAGTAAGTTAGCAGCCAAACATTACGCTCTTAGTCACATGTCCTATTTTATAAAGGTCATTTGGTGGTTCTTTCAAATTTGGAGTGGATTCCCAAACTCATTGCTGAATTTCACGTGACTCTGAGTGGTGGCCATGCAGATGTATATTGGTGTTGTCGACATTTAGTTTCCATCAGGTATTGGCCCGGCATGATGAAACACGTCATTCAGTTTGTTGTAACATGTTCAACATGCCAACGACATAAATATGAGGCCAAAGCACCGACAAGATTACTTGCTTCTCTACCCAATCTTTGCGCGTATGTGGGAGGACATAAGTATAGATTTTATTACAGGGCTTCCAATGGCTGGTGGTTTCGACTGCATTTTGGTTGTTGTTGATCGTCTATCTAGGTATTCACATTTTGTCAGGCTTATAGACCATTTCACGTCCAAACATGTCTCAGATGTGTTCATCCTTGAGATTTTCCGCTTTCATGGCATTCTCTCTTCAATTGTTTGGACCGAGATCCGATATTTCTCAGTATGTTTTTAGCGCTAGATGTTTCGGATGGCTAGAACTTCATTGTGCATAAGCTCGACTTACTATCTCGAACTTGATGGCCAAAAGAAAGTCCTCCATTGTTGTTTGAAAATGTATCTACAATGTTTCTCATCCAAACACCAATCGCAATGGCATAAATGGTTAGCTTGGGTAGAATTTTGTTATAATACGGTATTTCACTCGACTGCGGGTATGACGTTGTTCTCCATTGTATACAACAAACCACATCCAACAATCAAAGGTTTTCTTCCGGCCGAGGTCCATTGCTAGGTTATGGCTGATGTTCTTCACTCGTGGGATGATGCCTTAGCATATTTGTGACATTACTTCGACCAGGCACAACAGAAAATGGTATAGGCTGCAAATAAACATCGACGGCCGATGGAATATCAAGTGGGTGACCTCGTATATGTAAAATTCAAACCCTATTGGCAATCTACATTGTTTCCAGCTCACAATCGCAAGCTTGTTCCTTGTTATTTTGGGCTATTTGTCGTGGTAGCGAGTATTGGTTCTGTGGCATATTGTTTGCAATTGCCGGAAACAACCTGCATTCATCAAGTATTTCATATAACCCTAATCAAGATGGTTATTGGTGCAACCATGTTGAGCCTACTTTACCAGACGATCTTGAGAGGGCTAATCCCCTGTTCTCAGTAGAGCAAATCCTTAACCGTTAGATAGTAGTTCAACAGGGTGAGACAGTTGATCAAATTTTAATTAAATGAGTTGGTTTACACACGGGTGAGGCGACCTAGTTAGATGTTTTGGATATGTGTGGCCATATTCCATAGTTCAGCCTTGCGGATAAGGTTTTTTCCGCTAGCAGGACAATTGATAGAGATCGAGACAACCGTCCTTGGTGCATGTACCGACGTGGAAGGAGAGTCGTGGTGGATTATGGAACCGCCGAACTGGGTGCGCAACAACTGGAGGCATAGATAGGGCTGGAGTGGAGGATTTATTAGTGTAGTGGGTAGTTTTATTTTAGTTTTCAGTTATTATGTTTATTGTTGAGTAAGATTTTCTTTTAATTGTCACCTGGATGCTAGAGATGTGGAAGCAGTTCATAGAATCAAGTTATAGCGACGTTGGTCGTGGCCTCGTAAGTGGATTTTTTTTTCTCAATTTCAACTAGTTATTTCAGTCATTTCGACAAACAGTTTGTGTACTATCTTCTTATGTTCTACAACTCACTCAAACATTTCTACAAACACTTGTCTCTCTTCCGCCTTTCACTCCTATCAGAAAATTAATGGTGTATGGTTTTGATAAGATGCTAGAAGTCCTTCACTATGAAACTTCGTATCTAAAAAAAATTATGTTGTGGTAGTCACCCCAACATGATTAGAAAATTTTTATTAATTACATCCTTGTAATAGATGATGTATAAGGGTTCCTATCTTAGTTTGAGAAGCTCATCTGCTAGGCACTAGAAAAAAATCATAGTTTAGCGATGGAACAAACCACCATTGAAAACTTACAATACTTACTATTTTAGGACCATGGTCCTTCTGGAGAAGTTGCGACTTACGAAGAAAAATCTTTTGTGACAGATTTAGAGAAAGAATATTCGATCGCCAAATAAAAAATGTTATTTGGTTAAGTTTGTTAGTTTGCAACTGATTATCCGTCACAAAATTAAAAAAAATATATTTAATTTAAAACAATAGGTTTATTTAAAAAGAAAATAATATTAGCTATAGAATTTCAGTAGCTAATATCATAAAAAAATAAAATTAAAAAATTAAAAAAGAGAAAAAAATAGTGACGGATTTCTTCGCTAATTATGACGGACATAAATTTTCGTCGCTAAATTTCTCAGCGATGATGAATTTTAACTTCGTAATGAGCTTGTCGTTGGTTCGTCATTAAGTAGCTTAAGTGACAGATTTGTTCGAATTAGCGACCAGAATTTCCACCTCTTAAATGTGATTTTTTAGTGGGGAAACTTTTGTTTCTTAATAGATAGCCTAGGTAGATACTGAATATGAAGGAAAATTCTCCAAGCAAGCGATGCATGCTTGAAGTTTTTCTAAGTACATCAGTTCACCTATATCAACAAGGTAAAGATCAACATGACCTCAACAGCCCCAACCTAAAGATTAACTCATTGATCGAAGCGATGCAAATCTCGAACTGACAGTGTCAATACTTAGACGGAAAAGGTGAAGATTCAGAAGCATTGCACAACATGTGCTCAGTGTGATTGAAGCTTCAATGGATGAAGAAAAATAAGAAGAAGAACTTCTAAATGCAAATAAATGAAGACAAAGCCTAAAGACTTGTTCAGTTTCTGAACGAGTAAAGCTAAAGCCTGAAGGCTGCAAAAAGAGCAGAAGGAATTCCTCCGAGAAGGGACTCTAATGGTCACGTCAATGGAGAATTCCATGAATCAAAGTGAAAACCAAATATTTTATATGCTCTTATGTGAAGTGTGAGTAAAGAGATATGACAAATCTATTTTTTGCAAGGTGGCATTTATAGGCATGTAATTGAGGTGTAGAATAGTCCGGATATATTTCTGTGTCGGATCTCTTTATGTTGTTCTAGTAGCAAGTTTTGTTAAAGACCTAGCATAAATCAAATCTATATCAATAGGGCGTCATATAGATCAGTACATATCAACTATTCCCCCTATTCTAATTCACTTGCAGCAAATGAGATTTTGCCTTTGTGATGGTCCAAGTTTTCTTCTACGACTTCTAAGAACTATTGTAGACATCCGAATTTTTCATATCTAAATCTATTATAATGTCTACCATATTTGAATTAGATCTTACTGCAATTTTTTTTTCTCAATTGTGAATCAAATTGATTGAAATTAACTCTCTTGTTCGAATAATTGACTGAAACTATCTTTTGGAATTGGAATTCCGTTTTGACCAAGACAATCTTTTATCATTTCAAAATTAACTTCTTACATTATAATATTCACTTCTAAGACTTTAATTGTGTTAAATCTTCTTAAAACTTACATCAAATATTTTGAGTTTTGCCTTTTTAAGCCATGTAAATTTGCCTTTTGGGGTGACACGAGGGTAGACCCCTTGAATTGTTCGGATCTGAGAAGATTCAATTTGCCTATATTCATGATCAGATAAGATTATTTGTCTAACAATTTATTGGGTCACCTTATGTTCCATTATTAATTTCACTATTTTACAACTACTTATTACAAAATAATAAATATTATTATTAATGAATCCTACCGATATTTTTATCACTAAAAATTAAAATTTAAAAAAGTTATATGCCCGAACTTTAAATTAATTAACCTTAAATAGCAACTATTAATTTTAAAATTGAAAGATAATATATAAGATAATTATAAGTTCTAATTGGATTAGTTAACCGTAGTTTATTATCTTAAAATTATACTAAAACATATACTGAATTATAATTAAAGAAAAAATAACAATTAAAAACTATACAAAAAACTGAAAGTCAGCCATTAAAAATGGGATAGAGGATCCCACGTGATTTTGGATGTCATTTGTATAAAGCTCACTGGCTAAAAAATCTGTTCGTTTCTGAGATTGGATGTATAGGGGGAGGACTGTTGTGATGTTGTATAATGTAAATTTGTACATGTGTGTATTGCACTCGGATGAATTCTTGAACTCGGAATTTTCCTTTTCAATTTTGGATGGTTAAAAACAACAAGAACCAACAAAAAGAAAACAATGATTTTCAAAATCTCAATATGTTTGGTTCATAACTACAAAGGGAATGATTCTCTTTGATTCCCCTTTCGACTATTTGATTCAATAAATGTAAATCAATTTTGTCCTTCAATTATTATTATTATTATTATTATTATTATTATTATTATTATTATTATTATTATTGTTATTATTATTATTATATGGCGGTAATGGTACGTAGTTTTGGAGAGATGGTGGGAAAAATGAATCCATATCAAAAGTAGTAAGTTTTGAATGAAAAGTGGGAATCTGAGAATTCAAAAACAAAACACAAAAATTTGGGTGCGCTATGGCGCACCATGCACATGGATTGCAGTCCACGATCCGCTATATATTTATGTAACAATTGTTATAAATAAATATGATAGTTTTTATAAATAAAATTGGAAGTTAATTTAAAAAAAAATGATAGTTGCTCAGAATAAAAAATTCTATAGTTCTTATAAATAAAAATGACAGTTATTCTGAAAGTGACTGTTGTTTATGATGAAAAGCCACAATTGTTCCGAATAAATATTGTGGCGGCTTGACTTTCCTAAGGGCCGACACGTTGACCTAATATCTATTTCTACTAAAATTATACCGTAAGAGGACGGTGCAATCGTAGCATAGTAATAGTAAGTAAAAAGTATCGTATCCATATGGACTATGTCGATTCTAAGCACTACAACCTCAATTAATTATCACTATCTAAATCACACAACTTTGAATTGATTCTTGTAAAAGGGAATATACAAAACATGAAATAAAACTAAAGCTAGGGAATTTATTTCATCAACACATCATTCATTCAACATTTAACTTATTATCCAATCGCGACTCGAATTTTGCTAGACAATCACACGTGTAGTTTAGACTTCCTTCTGAAGCACCTAAAGAGTAGAATACAAGTTAGTACTTTAGGTCTCTGCTTGCAACCCCTAAAAGCACCTAGGATTTTCTCACAACTAATCTCAAACCTTCCGATTTTCTTGAATAGCGTGTTACCTACTCTTCGATCAAATATCAACACTCACCTTCCGAGTTTTGCATTAATACACATAATCAAATACCCCAGCCGTAACCAGATATAAACATAGAGATGAAGAGAGATAAAACAAAATAAGGTCTTGGATACCAAATCAAATATTGAACAAAATTAGTGTCAATTACTCTCTAAATCCTAGAATAAAAAGTACTAGACAAGCATGACTATGTATTAAAAAAAGCTAAACAAAATAAGAACATAAAATAATCTAAAACTAAGGCTAAAAAAACTTGTATGAAGATAGAGATTCGTCTTGTCTTTGATTACTTCACGAACTTCATTTTGCTTTGGCAAAGAATTCACCAACAAGATGGTCGATGGATGTAACACAATATATGAAAACATGGCTTGAATATTTTCAAAGTTGTTTTCAAAATCGTGCATGAAGGCTCCCTACATAGGCACAAAAAACTTAGAAAATATAGGGCTTGATTGGCTAAGGATATAATTTTTATGCAAATCCGAAGTGGGAAATAGTCCATGTGGGATTGGCCTTCTACCAAACGGTCTGTTTCCGAACACGGGTTGTGCTATCTATAATCTCATATTGCCCAACGATCTGTTTGGTACGCATGTCCTCCCAACAGTTCGTTTGAGAGTACGACCTTCGAATTCATGTCCTGCCAATCACCTTTTGATCAATATGGTCCATTTCCACCTTCTTTTCCATATATTTTCTTTTCTTTTCTTTTCATTTATCCTTCCTTACTTCATTTCCTCATATACTTCCTTCCTCTTTATCCTCCATTATTAAGTAGAATAAACATATCTTATACCCAACTACAAGTATAGATATGAAACGTCTTTTCCATGATCACAAGATAACATATTTTATCAATATTTGGCTAATCAGAGAATAGGCTTTTAAGGCTCAAAAGGCTAACTAGGAAAAATATGTGTAAAGGATAATTTTTTAGGATAAAAGTAGCTTAAGAAAGATGGCCTAACTTCATGTTCTATCCATACATTCAATATGTAAATTCAAGTAGATTTTGAGCAAGTTCTAGAAACATAAGATATATTCTTGATCATCTCACACATGAAAGGGATTTTTAGTTCAAATCTCACTAGGCAATCACTCTCATGAATCAAGGCAACCAAGAAATTCAATATATATGCATATCTAAGTCAAATTAAAAAATCATAAATAAAGTGAACAACTTTTTTTAAAAAAAGAGAATACATCATTAGTGACAAGTCCAATCCTTCTTATCAAGTTTTCAATAGAGTTTGAAAAATTACTAGCAAAAGAACTCCCTAAACACGAGTTAAAGCTAAAACAAAACTAAAAAGAAAGAAAAAGCAAGAACAAAAAGAAAAGGAAAAATTAAAACAGAAATAAAACAAAGAAAAAATAAAAGAAAACCTCAGAATCCACAATTTCATCCCCCCAAACTTAGTCAAAGCCAAGCAACGACTAAGTTTGGGAAGTGGTGGATTTGGTGAGGTTCATACCGCTACTCTTGGGGCGGGGGTGGAGGATATGGGTATCATTGTTGCATCATTGAGAGCATCATGGCCATGTATGTGTCGATGGTGTCGAGATGACCATCGAAAGCATTGAAGCGTCAGTCCATGGTGTCAAAGCAGGCAGCCATCGTGGGGGTATCAGGACAGAAAGAAATCAATGATATGAGCCTATCCCACGTCGCCCATTTATTGTTGTCTTGCAGGACCACCCCGAAATTGGATGAGTGGTTGGGATCTACGGAGGCCCTTTGAATGTGTTTAAGCATGGCCTAAAGGTACCTAAATCATGATCAATAATGCATTAAAGTTAATTAAAACTTAAAACTTTATTAAACAATGACAAGATGCTCACACTCCTTATTCATTCCTTACTTCAACAACATTTAAGCAAGAAAATTCACCAAAAAATATATTCTTTGAAGTGCTCATGCATTGACATATAATCATATATCCTATGTATAGACTAAGAATTGTAGTTTTACTCATTCACAAGCTAAAATTGAGTAAAACATCACAACGCATGTAATTTTTATTAAGTGTCGTTCATTGGAAATATTATGCTAAGAGAAATCAAGGAATATGTCTATACCTATGAAAATCCTTATGCATGTCAAGTGCTCGATAAAATAACATAAAGAAATTGTAGCTCAATTACACATTCTAAACACATATGAACCAACACAACAAGTAAAAAAATACTAGAACATGTCAAGTGCATTAAGAGGGTGATAGAAACATACCTTTTGCATTTAGATTGAATGAGAACTTGATGATCCAAAAGGAAGAATTTGAGCCTCCTTGGTGGATATGAAAGCTCTTTAGTGGTGAATTGGCTTGGGTATGTAAATAGGTGTGTGTAAATGAGTGGAATGTAAGGGAACATTTCAACAATTTTCTTGGGATAAGAAGAGTTGCTTGTGAATTGAAAAAAAAAGTGAAAAGAATGAATGAGAGAATGTGTACCTTTTAAACTTTGGAAATCCGCCTCCTAGAAACTAGGAAACAGTCTGTGTTGGAATTTTTCATTCCCAAATGGTCTGTTTCTGGATGCGGGATTGCTTCCGCCTTCTGAAATGGTCCGTTTGGGAAAGAAAAATTCTCAAACGATCCGTTTCCGGGCACACAGTTTCGGCAACTACTAAGGTTGAACGTCCAAACAAGATCTACGTAATTGTAAACCACTTATAGAAGGTGACCACTATTGTTTTCCCCTTCTCCCGCCCTTTCTCCTCGATCATCCTAAAAATCATTTGAAATAGTGGACTGAGTACTAATTCACTAAGTTAGGTTAATACCATTTTTCTTTAAAATATTTGTTTTAAAGACTTTAGTGAATCACATGCATACTTAGGGAATTATCGCAACACTTGAAAGAAAACTGTTACTATAACCCAAAACGAGGTTTCGGTGAGCCTGAACTTCTTGTCCACGCGTGTCTTCAATGTTGTTGTTACAACTCTTGGTACTAGCACACGAAGGGGACAATCAAGTCATCCTAAAGCTAGACTTCTTAGGGCACTATCGTAATATCTTGTCAGAGATAAGACCGAAGCGTCATTAATTTTGGGACATCCCGACTTAACAACTCATAACAACAACACTTAAAATATTTTGCATGCATTCGCAAGAAACTTAACACTTACTTTAAAAGCAGGGCTTAATAACCCAAAATATTTCGCAAATATAACCCACCTGTAAGACTTGAGTAGTGATTCGTAACTAAGTGGAAGCACTTCCTTTCAAATTGGACTCCACAAGACAAATTTTAACTCTTAGCAGTGATGCTATAGATATTAGCTTATGGCCTACCCTATAGTCCAGAGGTCTACCTAGTCTAGGTTTATTAACTAGAGTTGAACTTTCTCTCAATATCAAGTCATGTGATCTTGAGTTACTAACTATTCACTTTAAGCTATCATGCATATAAGTTTGTTTTAATATTTTACCTCGATGCCAAAATTATCATTTTAACTTGGTTCGATTAGCAAATAATCCATTTAAGTTTGTCAATCCTAGATCATGCTTGTCTATGTGAAACACGTAATTGCATGCAATGCATAACACATAATGCATAGGAAAATGATTATATAAAGTAGGAAACTTTTGTATCCTATGCTTGGCAAATTTAGGTCTCAACAGTTAGAAAATTTTGAAATTTTTAGACTTCTAAGGGCTGTTTCGAGGTAGTTCCAAAGGCACATCTCGAGCTCTGGAAGAGGCTTGAGTGGATGTCCAACTTGCTGGGGTTTACTTTTAAATTCCAATGAAGGAATCCCCTTCCCGAGATCTCTCCAGGAATAATATGGGAAATTAATTACATATTAATTCTCATGCAATTCCTACAACTAGAACGCAAGAAAGCACATAGGATATTTAATTGAAATTAAATCCTACGGTCATGCTTTCTAAGAGGTTAAGAACTTACATTAATTTAGTCTCCAAAGACTGACGTTGGCTTGCTCCTTCTCCACGAGA
>JAYDZE010576078.1:0-11494 GCA_034509125.1 Monilaria moniliformis
AATAACGTATGCTCAATGTTATATGCAAAGATTAAGAAATAAATATCACCGAGACCTCGTCTTTCAGTAATCAGCAAAAAAGATTTATCTCATGTGAATCCTTCCAGTGCTATACCACACCAGTGTCTTTTGTTTACCAAGGTTAGTAAACGTTTTGGACTGATATGCAACCTTTTGCGATAGATAGTCTAAGTCTATCTAAGTTGTGAAACTTAGTCTTTCTTTTGCAAGAAACCGATTGAGGAACCTTTAGTGATAATCTGATCACCACTCAATCTATAATGCAAAATACTTAGACCTATTTGCTTAATCATAATGGATAATAAGATAAACAATATGAATAGCAAATCAATGTGACAAAAATATAACCCTTTTCATATATAGGGAAATAAGGTTTTTACAACTACAAAGCAGCTCAAAGCTTCCTTTTCAGTATATACCCTAATAGAGTGTTGGAGATTGTCAGGAGCCTGTTTTCAATGTAGAGCGAAAGACCATTTTCTGAAAGATTGTCCGAGACAATCAGAGGTTTCAACAACTACACCGATGAGATCTGAGCCAACTACTCATCGAGGATGCGGATTTGGTAGAGGTTTTAGAGCTAGCAGATGCCAAAGGTCAATATTTGAGTCTGCATCCCAGACATAATAATGAGTACTAGCACATACTTATGCGATCGGGCTCGCGAAGAGCATGATGGACCAATGTGATATTCTGTATATTTATATTGTTTGATGTGTATGTTACTGCTTTGATTGATCCTAGTTATATGCATTCTTATATTTGTGATAAACTTATACAAGACCATAACATGCCTTTAGAAAAGACTAGTTTTGATATAGAAGTGTCTAATCCCTTAAGAAAAACATAGTTTTGAACCGAATATGTAGGAAATGTCGTCTCAGCATCCAAAAATACTTCTTTCTAGCAGACTTGATGGAATTACCTTTTCAAAAATTTGATATTATTTTGGGAATGGATTGGTTGTACGTACTATCGTGCACTAGTTGATTGTTGTCAGAAAAGAGTGATACTTCACACGCCAAACGGTTATGAAGTATTAGTAGTTGGCGAAAGATCAAATTATCTTACTAATGTGATGTCGGCCACCACAGATCGGAAGCTAGTGGGAACATTGTTGGTCCAGTAGCGTGGTTGTTGGTATTGTTTGGTGGGTTGTTATAGAGATGGAATGGGGCGAGAGAAGTTGATAAATATTTTAGTTTAATGTGTTGAAGTGTTGTGATGCGTAGGTTGCCTAATAGTGGTTGTGTGTACTATTTAGTGTTGACTTGTAGACTGAAATGTGGTATAAGAATAAGAGTTGGTCTTGTGTAACAAATATGAATTATGAAATTTAGTCAATAACAAAAGTTGATTTTAACATAAATTGACTTAGGGGAAACTAAAACTAGGTTTAAATTATTAAAGTGGTTCAAATACCTAGTAATTATGTATAATGAATAATGATCTTGAGACTTTAGGATCAAATAACACCAATGCTTAATTGTTGAGTATTAAAAGTAATCAAGAAGAGAAATCTAAATTAGAAAAATTATATGGTGTTGATTTAGATTTATGAAGTATATGTTTAAGGTGATCGTGCCCCGAGTAGCATCCGGGAAAAAGATAAGGTGAGGGAGTAGGACGAGCACTTGACCAAGATCTTTTTGACTCAGTAGTGTATTATAGATTAGGACATTATTTCCTGAATTAAGATTGTGTGATTGCATCTAGATTAGCATTGATATCATTATGATGATTATGTGAAAATATATGCTATAACCTGAGTTATTGTTTGACTGCTACGTGTTGAAAATGAATTAAATAGAAAATAGAATTTTGTTGAAAGTAATAACATGTGATCAATTAACTTCTATTAAGCATGTTATTTCTATTGTGCCCCGTGCTTAAGTGTTATACCGGGTATAGTTGGCATTGTCATAAGACAACAGTACTGTAATTTTGTTAACCATTCGCCTTCTAGATAACCTAAGTGATGGTTTATCAGTATATTTGTATTTGGGCCCACTTTGACATGCTCTTTCTGATAGTAACCCTTATTGGTATTATGCTATGTTACTCTGTGCCTTCAAGCTATATGTTGTGCATTGCGATGCAGGCCTTATTCGAGTTCGATCAGTGCCCTTGTGTGGACAATATGAATGTGATATATGACTCTATTTTTTATCTATGTTTTGGTCTGTGTACCCATATTAGTCACTAGCACGACTAAGGCAATTATGTGATATTATGTGACAATATGTACTATTACGTGTCAAACATGTATTGATATATATCTCTAGACTTGTGTTGGCTTTTGTTGATAAATGAAAAAAAGAGGTAATAATTAACTCTGTTAGACTCTATTTCCGAACTTTGGAAATTGTGCCTTCTAACGAGACATGAACTATTGGCTTAACCTAAAATTATAATTAATTATGTCAGGAGTATAATTTGGTAAGAAAGATATATTTAGATTTAAAAATAGAATGCATAACATTTTCTTAATTTTGAAAATTATGTGCTAATGTATAAATATACTAATGAGCTTGTTGAAGCTCACCCATGTTTCATTAATTTCTCTTTTTTAAATTAGGCTGGAGGTCTTATTTTGTTGGTCATGCAGCTGCATTAGAAGGGTCACTAACTTGACATTTGGGTAATCCTTTTGGATTTGGTAGTTGTGGCATGTATAATACATTTAAATTTATTTTTGGTCGCTTAGTTAATTTTCTAAGCTTTTGTAAATTATGTATATAAAAGTTGGTTTGGTCGTTGGTTAGATTAAATTGTATTTTTGTAAGTTAATCTAGATAATATTAAATTTAATTGCCAAAGTTTTCATCTTTCAGTTAGTTATCTTTTTGTTGTAGACATGAGAGTTGTGTAGTAGTTGAAAAATTTATAAGCAGGTTAAACAGGTTTTTTAATATATATAATATATAAGGCCCTAATACGTTTAGTAAGCATACCAAAATGTGACATCACTTATTAGGTTATATAATTAATCAAGTAAATGATATTGCAAGAACCATAAATAAAGCTCAAGAAGAATGTGGCTATGCAGATTTGCAACGAATCGGATTTGAAAATCTATCGAATTTGATTTCATACAGCTATGGCTAAAAAAAATGATACCAAATAAATAAAAAATTGCAAAGAATGAAATTTGTACATCTGAGGAAAAAATGGTTAGGGCAGATGTGGAGAGGAATGTCTTTTATGATTTAATATTTTAATGACAATTAATGATGTGGATATCGTTAAAATAAAAGTGAATTTTATAAATCAACATTCTTTCTCACATGAAAGCGTAGGCGATGCCCCAGACCTTTCGACAGACAACGCAATACCCTTCAGGGGACGTATTCCTTGGCGTGCCAAGAAAAGTTTTTCTGGTTAGGAGATCTTGGATAGATCAGAACGAGATTGTGCGTTTGGTGGATGAGCTAAACCTCTCAAAGAATGCTGCAAAGAATGTCGTCGAGATTCAAACCACTAAGAAGATGAGGGATATAGTGAACACCAATTTTGAGAAGTTTGTGGTAGGAAAGATATTTGCTATGAGGATAGTAAATAAGAAAACTCTACGTCTACATCTCCCCAGCCTAGTGCAGATCCAAGAGACGAATATTGAAATCGTAGGAGACAATATCTATGTCATGGTTTTCGCAACTGAATGAGAACGGCGACATGTTTTGAATAATGGACCATGGCATTTTTTTGATAGCCTAATGTTATTTAAGGATCCGAAAGGATTGGAGAAGCCATCTGATATGCAATTCAACGTTCACAACGTAGATATGATGTCACAACCTACCCTTTTCCTACATGAATACCTCAACCCTACATAAGATATGCGATATGGTAGGCAAGATAGAAGAAATAGAAGTAGGGCAAGCCATAGGCCAATATGCCTGAATCAGCTTCACGCGGGACATCGAAAAACCTTTACAACAATGTGTGAAGATTACAGCAGAACAATGGATGGTAGTGCAGACTGTCATTACACGATATGAGTGACTCCAAGAGTTTCAAATGCATGTGGGAGGCTAGGACATGCATTAAAGCACTGCTATGACTCGTCGGAGGACAAGGTTAAATTGGCATCTGGGCCGTAGTTGAAAGTAGCAAGGACGATGGAATTTCGAAGGGGAAAGGGTATAGAGGCATGAAGAGAGGTGTATGGCACATCTTGGGCGACCACTCCAATGGAAAGGAAAATTGCGAGACAAGCGAAAGAGGCCTAGTCGATAGAACGTCAAAGTGAGGAATACATACAACGGGGGCTAGAAAATGTACACCAATTGGCGAGGGGAGAATGGAAGGACGTGGTCATGGGAAGTCCCCAAGGATCCCATGCAAGTGTATAGGTGTAGGAAGAAAATGATGAGTTGGAGAAGGTTATCGGACAAAAACCACGGGATTGACAAGGCGTGGCTAATTGGGGGAGATCTAAATGAAAATATAAAGGACTCAGAGAAACATGGGGGGAGGACACAACTACCAAAGCAGATAGAGCAACTCAGCGACGCCATTATATATAGTCGACTGGAAGAAATCCCTCAACATGACAAGAGCTTCACGTGGTTTGATAAGAGAAAAGATGACCATATCTTTGCTCGTTGGGATAGATTTTTAACAAACGAGGAATGGCATCAAATGTTCGGTCGAACCTCAACGTCGGCATTGGATTATTATGGAACAGACCATAAGTCAGTCCTATGCACGATCAAGACAGAGAATGAGAGAATCATACCAAAAGGGAGGGGACGGTTTCACTTTGAAGGGAAATGGTTATTGGAAAAACATCTTATACCAGATTTCATGTGCGAAAGTCTTTGGATGGAGAGAGGGGCCTACGGCAAAAAACTGGTAAAATGTGGGGTCTTTCTCAAAGAATGGGTGAGGGAAAAATGTAAAACAGATGAAATAAGTTTGAAAAAATACGTGAGAAGAGACAACACATAATGAAAGGGGTGGAGAATAAGACGACGCATAAGCAACTCTATGAGATAAGTGAAACAATCAAGATCGCGGAGGAAGCTGAAGTTTTCCACTAGAAGCAAAGAGCATGAGTGAATTGGCTCACAAATGGAGACAAGAATATGAGGGCATTCCACACACAGGCATTGGAAGGGCGTAGGAAAAACATGATAGTGAAGCTAGAGGATGGACGAGGAGAGGTGAAAATCAAAGATGAAGATAAGACAAATATAATCAAGGAATACTTTTCGCAACTGTTCACCTCGACAAAACCATCTCGGGGGGATATTAGGGATGTCACACAGACAGTCAATGAGAGAGTAATAAATGGGAATATCGGGTTCCTGGAAAGACCTGACAAGAATGAGGTAAAGACAACAGCTTTTGAGACGCATCCGACGAAAGCCCCCGGTCTGGATGGCTTCAACGCACACTTCTTCCAACACTTTTGGTCGGCTATCGGGGATGACGTGACAGAGAAAGTGCTACGAGTGCTGGATAGAGGATGAGACCTTGAAGATTGAAATGACACGTTGATTACCCTCACACAGAAGACAAAGTACCCGAAGAAATTCAAGGAATTCCGACCGTTGAGCCTATTCAACACTACATACAAGATAGTCGCCAAGTGCTTCTCAAACAGGCTTAAACAAGTCTTAGGGAAGGTTATTGGAAAAAATCTAGAGTGCATTTGTAAAAAAGGCGTCTCATAACGGACAATATCCTACTTTGTTTAAAGTGTCAACACTGGTTGCGAAATAAGAAGAAAGACAAAATGGGATACACGGCAATGAAGATAGATATGATCAAGGCTTATGATCGGGTGGAATGGACGTATTTGGATGCAATGATAAGGATAATTGTGTTTCACCGAGCCTATATGACCTAATTATGCGATGTGTGAAGTCGGTGACTTTCTCTTTCCTTTTGAATAAACGTGTGTATGGGGGGTGAAACCGAAACGAGGCCTTAGGCAATGAGATCCCCTCTCCCCTTCATATTTGTCATCTACGCACAAGGCTTCTCCTCTTTGATATAAAGATGAAATACGAAAATAAGATAAACGGGGTGCCAATTGTCCAGAAGGATGTGAACATGATCCACATGTTCTTTGCAGAGGACAGCTTAATTTTTTTTCAAAGCAATGAATGATTGTGCACAACAAATGCATGAGATTCTAAAGAAATACGAAAGAACATCGGGACAATTTATTAATTTCGAAAAGTCATCCCTATCATTTAGCCCAAACACAGCGAAAGAAAAAACAACAAGTGTGAATAAGGTGTTGGGAGTGCAAGGAGGGCTTGGTATCCAAATGTATCTAGGACCACAAACCTTCTCCCTTTGACATAAGCACTTGCAATTGGATGGAACCTATATAAAGATTTTTTGTGTGGAGATAATGAGGTATTATTGAAAGCAGTCATACAAGCTATACCTACTTATGCCATGCAATGCTTCAAGCTACCAAATGATTTGTGTGAGGACATACACAAATTGTGTGCATCATTTTGGTGGGGAGACAATGAAGAATCAAGAAGCTATATTGGGTGAGGTAGAGGAGTGTGTGACGTCCAAAGACTAAGGGATGAATGGGGTTTTGGGATATGCAAAAGTTTAACAAGGCTGATTATTAACGGGGATCGTTGATAGCGTGAGTATTCAAGGCGCGATATTGCAAGGATAAGAAATTTCTCGAGGAAATGGCAACCACAACATGCTCATATATGTGGCTCAATCATTGGCAGCAAGGAGGTACTGGAGAAGGGCCTTCGATGGAGAGTGGGGAATGGCAGAATGATAAGGGTCTTTGATGATAGTTGGGTGATGGGGCTGAGAGAATGAAGACTTAAGGGAAGAAGATTCCACGGTATAATGAGATGAATGTGAGTGAACTGATCACGAAGGAGTAGTAGTGGAATGAACAAGTGGTAATAGAATTGTTCATGCCACATGAAGTGGAGGTTATTCTCACTACAAGGATTAGAAAAGACTGGGAAGAAGACTTTAGGTAGTGGATATATGAGCCGAAATGACAGTTCATAGTATAAACGGCATATCTCAACCAACTGGAAACCTAGAGAAATGAGAAGAGACAAATAAGAAGGATAAAAAATGGTGGGGGAAACGTGTATGGTCAATGTCGATCCCACCGAAAGCACAAATTTTTTTGTGGCGAGCCATGAAGAATCTTATTCCAACAACGACAAACTTGAAAGAACACCATGTGTCAACAGATCGAGTCTGTCCTCTATGCAAGGATCGTTGGGCATTTCCGGAGCACACTTTCATATGTTTCCCTTGCATAAAAAGAATCTGGAAAACGAGTAAGGAAAGCAAGTAAGTTATGGGAGACACTGAAGTAAGGAACGATAGTGAGTTTGGATGTCGTGGCAGAAGTAATTCGGCATTTTTTTTCCTGTATGAAGAATATGAGCTGTGGTATGTTATGCTATGGAAAACATGGAAATATATATGCAATAGGATGAAAGAGAATGATTGGTTGCAAATGCTAACGGAGGAATAGTATGCAACGATTTGGGAGATATACAAATGGGCATAAACATGCATAGAGACACAACCGCTGGTAGCAATGAGTGGGGAGAGGACGTGGAAGTGCTCGTCGAGAGGCCAATTTCGGGTAGATGTGAATGTGTTAATCAATCTGAAGGTAAAGACGTATGGGGTTGGAGCAATCATACTAGCGGCTAAGACGCGAAGCATAACACCATAGAAAAATGTTATGATTGCTAAAGTGCTGGCAGTTATAGAGGGAATCATGTTCAGTCAGGAACTACAAGTAAGACCAATTCAAATATACTCTAACTCTCTCATTGCAGTGTGACTCTTAGCTGATGGGAATGACGAACGCAATTTTCTGTCGGAGGATGTGGTAGACATAATGTGGATTGCTAGAGAGAATATGCTCATAGGAGTTTATCATATGTACCGATATGCTAATAGAGTTGCGCATAGTTTAGCTCAATTTTTGTTGAATGGTGTTTCAGAATTGACATGGGTGGATGGCTTTCCCCTGTGGTTAGCGAACATTGTAATAGACGATCTAATGGAATGAATTCTTGGGTTTCCTTTAAAAAAATAGATTTGATAAATCAGTATAAAATGGATCCAATGACATGGATTATAGAATAAGAATTACTTAATAAAACAAAAAATTTGAACAAGGAACTATCGAAATAAAAATTCAATGTTTTGCATACACACCCTCCCATTTCAATGTGTTATATTATCGTATTTGAACGTCTCATTTTAATAGGCCACTATCTAAAATGAAAATTCAATATATAACAAATATCACAATATAATTCATTATTTACATCATATGTAATCATGGCACCATTCGTTTTCTCTCTTTCTCTCTCTCTTACTTTATTAATTCTTGCTCATATTTTGGACAAAAATACACTTTTTACAAAAGTTATCTCTCATTTCCTATTTTATTATAAAATACTCGTTTCTTAACATTTGTATTCGGACCTTAAGGCCTATTTTAATGGGACGAAGGAAGTATATAATTTTGTTATTTTATTATAAATTATATATTATTTCCTCTGTCCACGAAGAGTGTGGTCTTAAAGCTATTTTCGTCCTTTCACCAAGACTGCGATGTTTTCATTTTAGAACATAAATACTCTTTTTTTTTCATCTATCACACCTAATATTTATAAAAAACTTACCACTTACTTTTACTTTTTGTGGGTCCAAAAAGCCTCTGATCTAAATCAATATTTATCCAATACTTAATACTTTTTACAAAAATCATATTCACTTAAAATACATTTCCCAATACTTTTCTTAAAATCCCTCCACATTACCATATTCTTCGTGGACGGATGGAGTATATAATATATTTTATGATTATTTGCTATTATATAAGATGTGAGTGATCAAGATGTCTACCGGTCATAAGATTTCGTCAACCGCTAGTGCTGCTAATGTTAATAGGAGTGATCCGGATTGTAAATATTGTATTTCTTTAAAAGGTGGAACCAAAGTGGAATACAAATTTTGTAGTGTAATTAAGTGACGATCAATATCACTAGAGAAAAGTAACATCTAATAAAGAAAAAAAGACTTGGTTCCGCTTGCTTGAAATGTCCAAAATCAAAAGAAATCAGACGAGAACTTTGAACATTATATAGAGAGAAGAGTACTGAAAAGCAAACGCATGACCTTTCTAATCAAAATATCAATAGGTCTGATCTTGGATGATTAGGTTTTAGTGATGAAGATGATGAAGTAGAAGTTGATGGATTCAATAGCTCTCGTCCATCTAATGTGTTGAAAGATCCAATGGACTTGATTTGCAGCTAGTCTAAAACTGCAATCGAAAGAAGCAGCAAAGAGAAATTGAAATGGAAATAAAAGAACATTAGAGAGGCAAACAAACAGAGAAGCTACAACCCAAGTCCATCAGTATATAGCTTATCGTTCAACTCGATTAAGTTGTCATGTTGCTTGACGCAGTTGGTGCCTACGGCAGACACTTTCTGTCTCCACATTAGAGTTTCACTCCTAAACAAAGAGTTGAATACACTAATAACTTTGTTGAAGGGTGATCGATCTTATTTTTGGGAGATTAATTAACTTAAACACGAACAGAAATTTAGAGTATGAACACGAGGATTTAATGTGGTTCGATCGTTAATAAGATCTACGTCCACGCCTCAAAGCGTAAGAATATATTTGTAACTTTAACGTGTGTTACAATTCTCAGAATCTGTGTCCGCTCTTTCTCTGCCTCTAGTCTCTATTTATAGAGTTTACATGAGCTTAGATGTTGGGCCTTCCTTCCTTGGGGCCGAGCTTTACTCCAGGGCCCACTTATGTTGGACCTATAGGTGTTGGGCCGTATCCTATCAAAGGTAATATGGAAAATTGGAGAAGACATAGTTGCTCAATTATGTCGAATATATGCACTGATCGGAGGTAGAGGACTATAATAAATTTCTTAGTTAATTTGCCTTCCGAGCTGTGTTTGTGAAGCCCATTGATGATTCCGGCTTTGTGAAGACCGGGGAAAAGTTGTTTCAATTGCGCTTGATGCTCTAATTCAGGAGATTGAAGAAGAGAAGGTTATCCAAGTGGTGACTTGTCTGTTTCAAATATAACAATTTTAGACATGATTTGTTAACTACGACGCGGCCAACCTGAATTAAACTGAAAGAACAGTACCCTCCATCATTTAATTTCTATTGGGATTAGAAAATAGCTAGGCACTTCTTAGTTATAAACTTATAATTGCCGGTGTTCTACTTGGTATTTTTTTTAAATATCCCCTAAGTTATATTATTCATAATATAATAGTTATATTTTGAGCTAAATAATAGGATGTTTAAACTTAATTAAACTCATTATTAGCATACTAGAAACTACAAAATCACAAACCTAAGCATATTATACGCTCCAAACTAAACTGATGAAGAGTGAAAAGAAATAAAGGAAGAAGAAAGAGATGTGCTTACCATTGAAGAAACAGCTGGATGAGATGCATATGTTTGAGAATTGAGAAAAAATTGCATGATCTAAAAGAGCGTAACTAGAAACAAAGCAAACAATGTTGTCCATGGAAAGGGTAAGTGTCACTTAAATCCATTGAAAGGCCAACGAGTGTCGAATTTTTTTTCAATTTCGCAGCATACAATTACTATCTTGAGGCTATTTCACTATTTTATTTTGACCATATCTCCTTTGTTATTTGTTCACTTGGATTGATTCTGTTGGCATTGAAAGACTTATGGGATGGACAACAACAATGGTTGGTCGAAATCGCAATTTCTCTCCATCGAATTACTTCGATCTCGGTTTCCCTTGAAACTATTTTATTAATTTATTTGACCATAGCTCATTCTTTACTCGGTCAGTTGAACAGATTCTCGTGGCAATTGAAACCTCAATTTATTATTAATTTTTATTTTGGATCGAAAACCCAATATTTTTTTTCCCAGTAGATTAGGTAATTCCAGCAACAAAATATTAAAATATGGGTAAATGGTCGATTTTGTCCCATCGTTTGAGACACTTACTCGAAAATGTCCCACCGTTTATATTCAAATTACACCTCAGATGCCCATTGCCCATTTACCTAAACGAGGAAACATTTTTGAGTATACGCCCCATACGATATGACAAAATCGACCAATTACTCTTAAAATATTTTCGGTAATAATTTTAATTTTTTAAAGTAAACTATATGTCAAACAAGCCCTAGTATGTATCCAAATCCCAAACTTAGAAGCTTCTAGCCCCCCCCTTCTAGGTGTTTACATTCAGACTCGCACTCTCTCTAAGTTTCTTTCTATACAGGCAAAACTAAACTTTTTACTCAAGTAGCTGCACAAAGGAGTTCAGTACCCAGCGAATTTTCCATGGATGCATCAAAAGTGAACCAACTGAAGCAATTCATTGAACAGTGCAAGGCAAATCCGTCCATGCTCTCCGATCCCTCTCTCTCTTTTTTCCGGGATTACGTTGAGAGGTATTA
>JAYDZE010576089.1:0-11493 GCA_034509125.1 Monilaria moniliformis
GATCTATATGGGTGCATGAGGATGAAACCACATTTTTAATATATAATTAAGATTAAATTTTAAATTATTAGATTCAAAAATAGATGGTTAAGATTTGTCAAAAAAACACACATCATCATATAGTTAATGTTATATCATTATAGGGGTATAAAAATAAAAAAATAATGGAACATATTTTATTTTAGGTGGTTGCCGTATTATGTGGAATCATTAACCACTAAATCTACCCATAATAACTCTTTCGAAAATATCTCAAAATCTTAACAAATTGTGTATAATGATGTTATTTGTGTTTTATGATGATTAATTATACAGAAATGTATAGGTAGTATATATTAATGATATCATATCTTTTTTTTTTTGACAATTATTAATGATATCATATCTTAATAGTATAACAACTATCTGTCTAGATAATGATTAGTTATGCCAAAATATATTGACTGCATAATGTACGTCATCATAACGTTCGTCAATACTCATATCATAGAACGACGCCATAATTTCTCTATAATATGACTATAATTGTAAAGATTTGGTAAATAAATCTCTTTGCATAAATCATGGCTAATACCATAACGCAAATCCCATAATAAATAATCCACTTACAATAAAAAATGGAAATTACCAAAACAAAAAATGTTGAATTATGGAAATAACCTTCTGTTAATAAAAATATATATAAACCATTGCCACGTGTGTCAGTTTTGTCCATTGGATTTTCAATTTGGCGGTTACGATTTGGTTTTATTTCTGCAATAAGAAATGGTTCAGATTTGATTACATCTCTTTTCTCTCTCTCCCTATATATATATATATGAGTGCATTAAACTCAAACCATACCCTTAGTGCATAACTAAGACCAAATATAATCCATTGGAATTAAAATTGGATGATCATGATTTAAGAAAAAACGTGTATCATTATACAAGAATTAACAAATCATTAAATGGGCATAATTGTCACACGAAAATATTAATAATCTATTTATTTTCGGTAGTTAGCGATATTCATGCAGCAATAACTCCACTAAATCTCAACACAATCATTGTAGCGGATTTTTAGCAAAATATATACGCATTGCTCAAACTTGGATTCCAATTGTCTTCTTCCTCAACAAACACTACATCTCATCCAAAATATTCAACCGTCTTCTTCAACAAACCATTTCTTTTTTCCTAATTATGCATCATTATAGGGAATTTTGCATCATTATAACGAGTGAGCAACTTTCATAATCCAATACATTATATTGGGATAGATTAGAACTTACGTAATATTTCTAATATACAATATTAATGTTGTGCATGTTATTCATCCATACGATTCAAAAGTAAAAAAAAAAAAAGACAATAAGGAATAAAGAAAACACAAAAAAATATTATGTTCCATGATTAACACAGATACTTGACATAATAATTGATAATCATTATAACGAATTGTACTATATCAGTACAGTGAATGATGATGACAATTATATTATGTAGTTATAATTAGCATGATATATTTATTAAGCATAAGCACATCATTTTAATACATACGCTATATTATTATACAACATGCGACATATCATTAATTTCCATGATGCACATCATTATAAGGCGTAACTTTCATAATCAAACATATTAATTCGGGAAGAAAATAAACTGACAAACGATAGAAATACCTTTAGATCCAGATTCTGCATCCATTTTTCAGCATAACATTAAATTTATATCATCATAACATGGAATGTATATAATTATAACATTGAATTTACTCACATATTTCATTTTTTTCATGCAAATTTCTTCATGTGAACACATGCAATTAGGATTTCGTTAGAATCCTTATAAACATTACCTTTAATTTTATATATGATTTATAAAAAATAATTTAAATCAAAAGAGTTATATGAAATTTAAAGTTTTGAGATATTTTAGGGGAGAAAAACTGTGAGAAAACTGTCACTGAAAATGAAAGGCGTCATTACAAATTTGAAAATATACTTCAACATAACATCGAATGTAAATCACCATAATGGTGAATGTAAATCATCGTTACGCTGAATAAATATCATTATAATACAAATTGCGGGAAAAATAAAATTGGAAGATCTTACGTTTGAGTACAACAATCACTCTCCATAAAACTCGTTAATTACCATAACCAAACAAATAAAGAATGACATAAATTACATTCACGGTTATAATCTTGAAATAAAATAGTGCCACATGGCATATTGTTTAACCACTGGATCTGTAAATCCTAAGGTTATAATTTGGTCTTAATTATGCATTAAAAAATGGATCGGGATTGAACACACACGACACACACACATAGGGGCGTGATAAAATAAAATAAAATCATATCATATATCCAAACTGAGACCGGATATGGTCCATAACAAAATCAAACGGATAAAATTAAGCCAAGTGGCAACAGATTTTACTAATTTATAACAGACAAGAGTATATTGGTACACTATAAAAATAATCCTGATATCCCAAAAAATACGGAAGCAATAATTCACTTTTATTCTTTATAGCGTTTGTTATTGTTTGTGTATTATATATGCTTTGTTAACGCTATGTTGATCATTGGCTAACATTATGCTGATTTTTCCACTATGTTGTACTATTTATATTGATTGTTATTGTTTTTGTATTATATGTACTTGGTTAACGCTATGCTTGGTTAACACTATGTTGATCATTGGTTAAAACTATGCTAATCATTGGTTTACACTATGCTGATCATTGATTAACACTTTGTTTATTTTTCCTCTACATTGTACTATATATGCTGATTGTTATTATTTGTGTGTTATATATGCTTGATTAACACTATGCTGATCATTGGTTAATACTATGTTGATCATTGATTAACACTATGCTGATTTTTCCTCTATATTGTACTATAAATGTTAGTTGTTATTGTTTGTGCATTATGTATGTTTGGTTAACTCTATGTTGATCAATGACTAATACTATACTGATCATTGATTAAACACTATGCTGGTTTTCTACTATGTTGTACTATAGATGCTGATTATTATTATTTGTGTTTTATATATGCTTGGTTAGTGCTATGCTGATCATTGGTTAACATTATATATGTTGTTATTGATTAACACTATGCTGATTTTTCCTTTATGTTGTATGGTATATGATGATTGTTAATCTTTGTAAATTATATATGCTTGGTTAATGCTATTCTAATCATTGGTTGGTAATATGTTGATAATTGATTAACACTATGCTGATTTTTCCACTATGTTATATTATATATACTGATTGTTATTATTTCTATATTTTTCAAAATTTCAGAATTATTATTGGCTCGTAATTCTCGGTAAATTAGTATCTTAGATTTTTTTTCGTGTACCAAAATACCATTATGCTGATACATTGAACCAAATATACTGATTTGATTTTTAATTAAATCGTACCTTAGATTCTCAGATAATAAGTCTTAGTTCTGTAATTAGAGGGAATTTCACCCTATTACGCTACTATATATATATATATATATCTACCGAAAATTACTTTTAGAGACGACGGTGTTTGTTGCTAATACACCAGAATTTTGTTAATAGTATTTCTATATTATTTGATTTTTCATATCTATATCTATATTATTATTAAATAGGGAGTTTCCGATATGTAATTTATTGCAAATTAATTGTAATGACAATTTTATAATAAAATGCTAATTAATCGCAAATCAAATAATATTAAATGTGAACACATTAACTTCAATTTCAAATACAAATTTTATTTTTCAGCAAATCTTTGAATTGAAATTGAGAATAAAGTTAAGCAACATAATTATTACAACCAATAATTTAAAAATCGGATAATTGTTATCTATACAAAATGAAGTAATGGTTATATCTTTTAGACGTAAAAGATTTTAGAGGAATGCTTCGTTTTTCAGTTTTTTTTTTCAATTTTTTTAAATCCAAAATGTATATTTTTTTTGTATTTTTGTAATACTTTATTTAAAAAACATATACATATGCATCTTAAATTAAAACTCATATAAAATCCGTTATCTTGGTATAAACTTAATAAGAAATGAATCTAAATTAAATAAGTCATAAACATTTAAAATTTTATGATATTTTTCTAAAATCTCTCTTCTTTCCAAGTTTTCTTTATAATGCCTTTTTCTTTTAAAAAAATAATTTTTTGACATAATGTTTCTATGCCATAAAACTCTTACTTTTTTTACATAATTAAATTTTATGTTTTGATTATATATCCTTATGCTATTTTGGATAGAGATAAATCAATTAAGAATAAAAATCTATTCTTAATTAAAATTATGGAAATCAAATTTAATTCAATATTCACATCTAAATAATACATATTTATCTTTATAATTTTTATATATGAGACTCTAATATATGAGATTAAGATACATATTTATTTTGATATCTTATTTTAGTGTAGTGCGTTAGTTTAAAATGACGACCCCTTTTAAGAAATTACACCTGAGAACAAATTGCGTCCCTTTTATTAGGGCTGCTTATTCAGCAATTTCGGTTCTAATGAAACTTTTGGTACATCACTACAAAATTATTATTTAGGAATTAAATTGCAATTCAGTTCTTAACTGGTTATCGGTTATAACCGGTAATCCGTCGATTATAACCGATAACCGAAAATTCCCCAAAACGTATACCAGAACCGGACCGGTGCATAATTTTCCGGTTATCGATTAACCAATAACCGACCGGTTCTGGTTCGGTTATCGGTTACCGATAATCGAAAATCAGTTAAACAACCCTACCTTTTATACAGGTGCATTTGTTATTTCTGTGATATATAATTTTGATTCATTTTATTCTCTTTAATCATATGCTGCAAAATAACATGAATCTATAATGGAGTAAATCGACCGTATATCTTTCGAGAAATTGAAACAGTTTTTTACTTTTTTTTTTTTTTTCTGTCTTAGAAGATTCTCAACAATTACTATAGATAATTACACCATAATTTATAGCAATACGAGAAACATATTTTTTTCATGGAATTAGTTCTTATATTTTTACTTTCTCTCTCTTGGTTTAGTCGCTGAGATTATTTTTTCTAACATGTATAAATAATATTCTTTAGTGTGTTTCTCTGCATGTGATTATACCTTCAAGAAGAGGCAAAACAAAAAGGATAATTGAAAATGATTAAGGATATACATAAATTTGTTCCATTTATAAAATAGATTTGATTTATTTTTTCTAATTAAAAAATCTATAATCTTAATATATAAAGGGTAAAAAAGTATACACATAAAATACTATAAATTTCAGAATTAGTCAAATATTTAAAATAATAGAAAATTACTAATAAAACTCTATTATGATAAAAACATTATATCTCAAAATCATGACATTTTTTTTTACTCTTTTTTTTTCTACTTTTTTTTTTCTATGTTTGTATTCTAGTAGCTTCTCAATTCATCCAAACTAAATAAAAATGTTATTCTTTTCAACATTTTTATATAATCAAACAAAATTAATTAGAATAAATCAATCATGATAATATTTGTCATATATAATATATTATTAAAAAATTAGAAATAAATGTATTTAAATATATAGATGATAGTGAAATAAAGTAATTTAATTTATTCATCAATATGTCTGCTTTAGTTAGTTGTTATGTAATATTATAATTTTTTATTTAATTATCTTATATATCAATATAATAATATGAATATTATTTGAAGCTCAGATTAATGGTTCACAAAAAAATTGAAGACTTTTGGCATAGGAAATGAGTTCAGATTTTGGGCTTAGCAAAGAAGTTCTGATCTCTTGCTAAGGAAATGATTTCCAACCTCTAGCTACGGATATGAGTTGCAGAATTCAGAACTCTTTTAGTAAGAAGTCAGAACTCATTTGTTATATTAGAAGTCAAAACAATGAAACGTAACAATTATCTTAATGACCATTCATATAAGTTTCTATATCTTTATGTGTTTATTAGTATTTCATAAAAATATTTATGATTCATTAAGATTATATCATATTACTATAAAATATTCGTGCATTTTACCCGCATTGCATGGAAGGTATACTAGTTTTTGTTAGAGATGTATTTTGAATTGGATCTCTGATTTCTCCACATAATTTATAGCCATGGTATGCCAAGCTTTATAATGTTTTAATCATAAATACATTATCCTAATTTTCTTAGTGGAATGTGTTGTAGCATATTTTAATATTTTAATGAATACTCATAGCGCACCAACAGCCGCGCGGTTGAATTATTAGGCATAAGTCATAATAAGTGGGCCATCAATAGTCCAATTAGTTGGGCTGAGCTCCCAAGTTTCAGATTCAGAGCAACAGCTCCCCGTATCTTAGGCGTAATAATATATCATATATTAATTATTAATACATTTTATAATTATTAAAATACAACAAATCAAATGCAGCATTAAAAGCATTTGAAATAAAAATTACAGTAAGCTTGGTTATGCCTATTCGAATAATTTATTTTTTTTAAAGCGCGTACATTCATTATTAAATTTCATGGGATGCCAAATTTCATTCTAAAATAATTGGTTGAAGTATTTATGTAAAACAATATAGTCAAAATCCTTTTTTTTTCTCAAAGCTTTTATGACATCCGCCAGTAGGCTTTGTTTGTACTTGCCATGACCATCCAAAATATATGATAACTCTATAGCAAATGAATACTTTAATCATCGACCATGTTTATTGGAAATTAATCGGAATAATTTAAGATATCTAATAGAATTAATGCAAAATACATTATTAGATCCTGGTACTATAACTCTTTATTTTAGTAGGTCCTTTGTGCATTTTATTTGTTTTAATAAGTGTCCTTGTGCATTCTATTTGTTTTGATTATTTAATGGAATGATGAGTCCGTCGTTATATAAATAACAATTAATTCTAATTTTATTAAATGAAATTCTATGTCATATATTCTAGTCTGGAATGATGAAGCAAAATCTGGCAAGCCTATGGGTGAAAGACGTGAATCTATATACTCCTAATTTGTTCCAACTCCTGTCAGCCATTGTTGTTGCATTTGTTCGTGTCCACTGGGGCGAGCAAAATATCTGAATTAGAATATTCGAAAAAAATTAATTGAAATTTAAAATTTGGTTTGATTTTTTTTTTGGATTTTAGTTCGGTTCAGTTTAGATTTTTAGTGAATATTGATTTTTTGGTTCGATTTCTGATTTTCAGATTTTGGATTTTTTTATCCAATTTCAGTTTTTTCGATTAAGATCAGTTTTCATAGTTTGAGTTTTTGTTTTTCGGATTTGGTTTTTCGAATAATTCGGTTATGTTTCAATTTTCAGGAACATTCAGTTTTTCGTTTCGATTTGGACAAAAAACCGAATGCTCACCCCTAGTCGCAAGTTTCTCCAGCATTGTTTAATCTCTCGAGAATTGAAGAACCAAATTAGGAACAGATAACCACTTATTAAAGTGATTATGATATTCATGTAACTTAAAAAAAAACGGATTCATCAATTTCGTTAAATAAGGATTGAGTGATGTCAAATATTAAAATAAGAAAAATGTATAAAGACCTATTAAAATAAAAGATGAAAGGACCGAAATCTTCATATGTATTTTGCCTAAAATTAATTCGTCTTCTAATATCAATTATTTAACATAAGAGCTCGTTGCTCTTCCCGATCTCGTCAAAAGACATGATTAAAAAAATACATATTTGTCAATATCGTTTGTGTTATTGATCTCGTTCTGTTATATATTGTCTTGAAAGTTAAATTTCGTTCAGCTTATTAGTATGTTATTTCTTCAATATTGTGGTTCGTTCTGTCTTTTATGGGTTGTGATAACTTTAATTTTATTCTATGATCCAATCTTGTAAAATAGTTACAAAAATGACAAACCTTAAAGAATTGCAAACATGGTCTCATTTTTATAAATTAGTTTTAATTTTTTCGAGTTAAAAATTCTCAACCTTAATCTTAAATTTTTGGGTTTCGGATTACCTCATCCAGCCAATCGAAATCGAAATTTTTTATAATTTTTTTAACTAAGATATTTCTTTTGATAATTTTATATTTATAACAAATAAATATATTCATAAATAAATATCATTTAAATTCGAAACTAATATGTAACTCTTAGAGATGTAAAAATATATATTTTTATTAATAATTATCATTTTTCAATTTTTACATCTAAAATTTTTATGTTAAAAGTATTAGAGTAAAATATAGAAAATTGGAAAATTAGTATAACTTTCGAATATTAAATCAAAATATATTTTTACATATATTTAAAAAAAGATTTATTATATAAATTTTTAAAAGTTAAAAAAAATAAAAATAATGAAGTTTGAGGCCCAATTATGAATCGCGAATCATCAATTCAATTTTATTTAGTCTGAAGAACAATTAGCTCTACATGCGTAATTTTCTTAATATTATATAAGCATAATAGTAATCAGCACACAAGTCTTGGCCTAGTCAAGCCTAGTTTCTAAGTGAGTTTGATAAAGTAGATAAAATGATATAATATTTTATTTATAATATTAAATTAATTATTATATGTACAATTTTATTTTCAATTTCATACTTTAATTTCAAATGTAGTTTTATTAAGAAATGAGTTAAGTCTTTAATTTAATAGTTTTTTCCCCATTTTTTACCGAACATTATTTTTACATTGATTCATGTAGATTCTATGGATGTCCAAAATTTATAGAAATTGTAAATAGAAATGGACTATGCAACTAAATTTTAAAAGTTGGCGGCACTTTATTACAAAAGAGAAAACCAAAACATAGATATGGGTTCTGCCAAGTTTCAGATGAGTTCATAGAAACGGGGTCAATTGCTGGTCTTACTAGTATTGCAGAACCGCATTTTGATCTTTATCTACCACTTAAAACATAAATAACCAGGACTCGTTTTTCTATCGTTGCAAACAATTCAAAATCATTTCCAATTCTAACAAAGCCCATAAAGCCCGAATCAACACTAAAACCATCGTATTTATTTATTGAAAACGACTAAGATCTCCCCTGAAATTTTTACAATCTATCTGGATGTACTTCTGCTGTCAAAATAGAGTTTCAGGCACCTCGTGGGGAATCATTCGATGTTGGAACCATGTCATATAAAGATCGCACTACACATGTTCAATCTTTTTTTCAGCGGTTTCCCTAGAGATTTTTATCATAAATGCAACCTTCATTTTGCTCATTCATGGAGTTGTTTTTAGTACTTCTAATAAATATGATCTATAAAGTTTCCAAATAAAAAATGGCGACATTACAAAAATTGAACAAAATGGCACAACATTCAAGCATCAACTACTTCCATTACTTCCTATAAATTTATTGGCCTATTGCTATATCTCCACCCTTACAATCATTACAAAACTACACAGATACAAAGAAAATGGAGCGTAAAGTTTTTTCCTCGGAACAACAACATCAAGTTGTGCAATTCATCATCAAAAATTCAATCACAGAAAGCCATCGCGAGGCACATTTAAGGAAGCCCAACATAAGTTCTCCATATCAAGGGCAATATGCACAAGATATTGTTCAACAACTAAGAAGCAACAAGGCAGTTGATAAGTCATTCAGATAGTAAATGGTAAGCATACTTGAGTATTTAGCAAACATGTCCAACTGATCTTACTTTACTCCAAAGTGTGGAATACAAAAAGGGGGCAATATTAGAACATTAACTTTTGATGCAGTAAGTCAACAGTTGAGAGATTTGTGAAAGTAGGTATGATCAGAGTTCATACTTAAGCTATATAGCCTGATCTAATAGCCATTGAGATTCACACTAGAGGGTTTAGAATTAGACAAAATTCTAAAGAGAATTTAGTACAGGGACATGCACAATAAAGTTCACATAGATGAAAATTGGTTCTATATTACAAAAGGATCACACAGATTCTACTTGGCACCAGGAGATATTGAGCCACATATAGCATGCAAAAGCAACAAGTTCATTTCCAAAATCACATTCATGTGTGTTATTTCAAGAACATTGTTTGTAGAAAATGGAGAGGTTTTGTTTAATGAAAAGATTGAAATATTTCCATTTACAAAATATGTTACAGCAAAGAAAAAAAGCAAGAATAGAATTACAGGAACAATGGAGACAAAGCCTATTCAAAGCATCACAAAAGATGTGACTAACTAAGGTAATGGACATAAACAACATTTAATGTATGCAGTACATATGCACTTCAGGGGTACAAAACACCTACTGTACCATTGAAAATGAATCTGCACAACATTAATAGCATGCATTGAATAAGGGAAATGCAACTAAGGTCTATTGCATGCATTAAATGTATGAATTGAATCTATCCAATTAATGTATACACTAAATGTATGCATTTTAGTGTACTCAAAAATTACCGATATATTGAAAACAACACTGCATATCAGTGCATACATGTAATAGTGGCAATCATATTTCTAAGGCTTAATGCATGTATCCGATAACACCAACAATCATGCCGAAATGGCCAGAGGGGGCAACTAAGCACATCAACATACAACAAGACAATGCGAGGCCTCACATAATGGAGAATGATCTTGGCCTTAGGGCTACAGCAAGTCAGAATAGTTTCAATATGGAACTAGTACAATAACCCCGCAAGTCTTCTGATACTAATGTTTTAGTGGTTTGACCGATCAAACTGGTTAAATCATGAATCGATAGCTTCGCCGATTCACTCACTGGTCCGGTTTTTAAAACCATTGGTTTAGAGCAATACAGTAACTACAAGTGCAGACTGCATGCAACAACTGGATGACTTAGTAAATGTAGTTGAGAGTTCATTTGAGGACTTAGGTGTCCTATAACCTTGGAAAATATGTTCCTATCACTATAGGGTTGCATGCTTGAGATAATGAAGGTAAGAGGGCATAACAACTGTAAAATTTCACATGTAGCGAAAACTGCTCAAAGAAGATCAGATCAACTACCTGAGAACTTAGAAGTTCCAACAAAGTTAGCCATTGAGTGCATTTCATATCTGACACAAAAGGACTGTAATAAATGAATTGAAAGGATTGTGCAAGCTCTAGGTTTGGAAACTTTTGTATAATGCTACATAAGATGATACGGAAACTTATTTTCAAAAGATGCATAGGATGTAGAAGATGAAGAAGATGAAGAACAGGTAAGGAAACATTTTTTTGTAAAGTTGCATACTCGGTTCAAGCGTGTTTTTTGTAAAGATGATTCCTAGTAATAGAAACTTATTTTTTACATCACATTTTTGTTATGCAAGAAAACACAGACTGCTGCGCAATTTATTTTCATTGTGTAATAATTATTATTTTGTCCACTTACATCACTTGTCAACTTCATACAACGTAAATATCATATGAAAGATTTATGGACTAGATTAGGATATTGGGCTTTAATTAATTAAGGTTGCACCGTTAATTAATTAATGCAGACAAAAGATAATAAGCCCATAGGCCTAGGGCCCATGGAGTAGTTAATATATATATT
>JAYDZE010576100.1:0-11493 GCA_034509125.1 Monilaria moniliformis
TATGGAAAAAATCGGAATACGCGTAATGATATGTTTGATGATGAACAATGATATATTCGTCTCTGAATAATGATATTTTATTATGTCGATAATGATATTCGTTTATCCGATAATTATATAATTTGAGATCCCATAATTTTCGAGATATTTCCTAAAATCATGGAAATGTGAGATTTTATTTTTACAATTTTAACTTTACCATGACATTATATAAGCAAAGTAATAATATCACAGATAGAGTAATCCCATTCGTTCATATCTTAATCTAATAGTTGATATTAAGTATTAGTTATGTATATAAGACTAGTTTTGATTATAATGCGACCATATATATATACTTTCTTTTTCTCCCTATATCTATCTCCTTATCTCTTTGTCTATCTCAATTCACACATATATATATATATATATATATATATATGTGGTGAGTTTGAGAATCTTGTGTGATATTGCATTAGCTATGTGCGTAAATGTTGTGGGCCCACATATGCATGTGTATGTATTTGGTATTTGGTATTTGGGTTCCTCGTACAATTAAAATTGGTAAAGGCCGCCTCAAAACCCATCATATTTCAACCACACGCCACCCTTACTTCTAATCGTGGAACCTTCTTGCCACCAAAATGGTGTCGCAACTCAAAATTAGGGCATTAGCAATAGTCATGCATTATGGAACACAATACAATTATAGTATTTTTACACACAAAAGAACCATATACTTCTACACATATAATCATAGAGCATTATGAAGCACAATTGTATAATTTACAATTGTATATATTTATATACTCTAATTAAATTTGTTTGCGCATAATCGAAAAATACGAATTTCATTAAAATTTAAAAAAAATCAATTAAAATAAAATTACATAATTCTATATATACATTCTTAACTATATATACATTATGTAAACCAATATATTATAATAAAATATTCAATCAAAAATTATTGCTGAAGAAAAATTATGCATTTCAAGTTGCGCTTCACAAGGCTAAAAGATTAAGATAATGCAAGTTCTGGCTTTTCAATTAAGTTGCCAGCATTTTATTTCTTTAGTTCGCTTCAGTAGAGAATCGGAATTATGAGATTATTGTTGTTCTGAGTTGAGAACTTTATCATCAAATGTTTCCATTGCCTAGAACCCTAGAATATATGCATCCAAATCCTAAAATTCATATAATCCCACATCGAAATTTAAGTTATTCCATATTTTGCTCCTCTATAATTATATATTAATTTTCATTTCACATCAAAAATGCATGAGAGAGAATGTGATGGGAATGATAATAAATATGAACTTTTATCTTAATTAAAAATTACCAAAGAATTGATTTTTGGTTTTCAAAAAAGAAAATTGAATTTCAGTGTTTTGAAAAAGATATTCTTTTTGAATTTCTTTTATATTTAAATCGGATTTCCTGATTTTATATAAATAAATAAAAAATCGCGTCGAAATAAGCCTAGGCGCACTGCTTTCGCATGTGAAGCACGCGCAATGCCGATTAGCCCAAGCGCGCGAGTGGCGAAGACGCGAGACATTGGGGGCGTATTGTGCACGGCTATGTTTTTACACAACTTTGTGTATAACATGCCATGTGCGCACAAGCCACAACGGTGTGCGCGACGAGCTGCACAATTTGCGTGCACGCCGTGTGCCTCGCCGCACAAACCGTTTCATGCCCTTTAACCACAATAGCTTGTGTAATCACCCTCAATATGAAATCCCTTGTTTCAATTCTACAATTCATCATCAGTCTCTTATTATTAATTCTACTATTAAATATAATTAAACTATATAGTGAGCATTTATTAACATTATTACAAAAAAAATGAAATTCTTGAAAATTATCGTATGTCCTAATTTTAAAACAATCAACCCAAATAATCACTTTTAACTAAAAAAATGCGAATTAAATATAAGAAATAATAATAATATCTATTTAGATTGGTTAATCCTAGTTAATATTTGTAAAATTAAATTAAGCCACAGAATATTAGAATTAGAGGAAATTGATAGTGGGCAGCAAAACAGGAATAAAAGATCCCATGTAATATTTCATAATAATATATTATAATTTTATTAAAATCTGTAATTATAAATATATCATTAAACATAAACGTGGATCAAAAACTAATAACTCCACCACAACACCCATTTCTTAACCTCTCTCTCTTTCTCTTCCACCACAACACAACACCAATCGCTCTCTCTCTCAAAACCAGGTATTTTACACTCAAATAGAAAAAGGTCAACTCCAGGCAGTGTGTTAAATGCTGGAATTTGAATTTTCTAGTTCTTTTTTATCATACACACACACGCATGTTTGTGTACAATTTGAATGTTTGCATCTGGATTGTTCTTTTTGTCCTTTCCAGCTAGTACGTCGTGATTTCTTTTAGGTTAAATTCTGGAATCGATTTCTAAAATACTCTAAACTCAATTAAAAAAAAAAGTAGTCGAATTGAGCTCCACTTTGAGTAATTTTGAAACTTGAATTTTGTATGAGATTGTCTCGCTCGGTTCACTAAGAAAATTATTAGACTTAATTCTAATTCTAAATAATTAAATCAAAATCGTATGAAGCAAAATTCAAATCACAAATCCGAAATAATAGAAACATTCCATAAATCACACAAACAGCAAAAATTATATAAGTAAAAAGGGATTGGGGCAAACGCGTACGGAATTCATTTCGATTTAATGTTATCTGGCAGCGGAGGCAATCGCAGCACGGCTTCCTCGGTCTCAATCGGGTCGGATCTCAAAATCTATGGAACAAAAATCCAATTAGGTGCCATGAATTTCAATCAATGTACAGGTGAAAGTAATTGGCCGATTCTTACGGGGTCTCGAAGCGGCGGTTTCGTATCGTCTTTGGCCGGCCGGAAATGGGGTTTCCGAGTTTCTTCTCTCTTAAGTTGTGCGCCGCAGGGCTTCGCCGGAGTAGCTGATGTCTTCATTTTTCTGAGTTGCAAATTTTGCCCTAAAAAATTGAGAAATGGGAGTGGAACACTGGTTACTCAATATTTGAATGTTTCTCGAAAATTATACTTTTAAATTTAATGGAACTAGTGCTACACAAAAAACATAAGATTTCTCAAATTTCGTCTTCCATTTTGTCCTTTCTAAATTATAGTTTTTCTTTTCGAAAGTCTTGATTACAATTTTGTTCGTTCGCAGAAGTTATACTACTAATTCAGTTTTTATTTCACATATACTTCTATGGATCAATTAAAACGTTGTGTATATCCTAATTCAAAAATATATGTTGGTTTTGTTTTGTGTTACATTGATCAAAATATATCCAGGCTTTTTTGTGTAAATTGGTTTTGACAAGTAAAACAATCTCGCACAACCTTACTTAGTATGTTAATTAAATGCTTCTTGCGTATGAAAAACAAAATGGAGTAAAGTAATGCAAGAATAAGGGAATATTTATTTTTTGAAATATTCTTTTTGTATAATAGTATATTTTGATGATATAATTGATATCTGTCATATTATATAGAAAGTAGACATATTAAAATATTTATTTTGATGATATAATTGATATCTGTCATATTATATAGAAAGTAGACATATTAAAATATTTACCACTGAGGAAATATGATAGGTTCGTTTCAAATAAAAGTAACTGTTTTTTTCATTTAAGCAGATATGATGTAAATAAATCTGCAGAAAATCCACCAAAAAGTCCGTCGGATTCCTATATTTCAAAGGGTGATTCATATTGCATTTCAATGATTTCAAGACACGTCTATTTATGATATTGTCAATACCTTGGCGACCATAGGTGATATAGGAATATAAAATATTATACAGTTGAGAATAATTATAGGATCCGTATGGAACTAAGCTCATATTGCGAATCCTACAAGCATCGGCATTGCCATCATCATTCATCAACGGCAGCTCCCTCATTTTAACCTATTCTTTGTCATCACAATCTTTTCTGCACACTGGTTTCTTTTTCGACCTCAAGCGCCCGTTGCTCTAATCCTGTTTTCATCGTCAAAATCTCGATGATTGAATATTTGAAAGAGTAGATGATCGAACAAGTACAGAATTAATCAATCTATCAAAATAACTAGTAGATGAGCCTGTATTATTTATCTATCCTATCACCAAAAATTAACATCCTATAATCTAAATTCCTACAGTAATAGAAATGACAAAACATAATCCCCCATTTCTACTGATATGGCTAAGGCTGTATTAGCACGACCAAAGTTCCTCTTTCCCAGAAGCTTAAAGGCATAAACTAGACATCAATACCTCAATCTCAACATCACATGCAAGGTCAATCCATTTTGCACTCCAGTTGAAAGTGAAGATGCATATGGTTTTATAATCTCTCTCTCTCTCTCTCCAAAAACAAACACGCGACTCACATGGTATATGCCTCTGACCAACAAAAAATATCTGTTTCTGAAATAATCAAGGAAATTCAGTAACCTGCAATGGTCATAACAGAAAAATGAAGTATACTCAAACAGACCAATCATATATGCGGGAAGCCTGGAAAAAAAAAAAAAAAAAAAGAACAAAGGTTTTCAATCGAAGTAAGATTACCTTTGCTCACAATGGATAGTACACAGGAACAATCAGTGATTTCTATCAAGTGATTGCCATTCAAATGGACTTTAAAACTAGACAACAGTCGTAAGAAACATCAGAAGGTATATTTGAGAACCTGAAATCAAATAAACATATTTCAGCTAGGAAGTACCTGTTGCAGTGAAGTAAGCTGAATAAAACACCAGATCGCCTAATTAGAGAGCAAAATATGGTTCAACAAGTGAAAACGACAATTAGTCACATTAATTAATGATAACACCAAATGCATTGACATAACACTAGGCAGTAATAGAGTAATATATAAATTAGCATGGATTCACCTGATGCTCATGCCAAGACTTGTATGCAATACCCAAAGCAAACAACAGCTCCAGGTGATTGCATGGCACTCTGTAAGGTCCATGCTGGCATGAGAGAACATTTCCAAAGCTTTCAGTGCTACTTACATAAGTAGGGAACTTCAGAAGGTCACAAATTTAGAAGACAATATTTTTAAAAATATAAAATAAATTCAGAAACAATCTAGTTTCTTTTCAAGAATGTACAACAAGTACTTATGCTACAAGACATTAAATTAAATAAATAAATAAATCCAATGTGTAATGTGCAACTGTTTTACAAACTATAAGTACAATATACAAATTCAATGAAGAAATTACAAGTTTCTTGAACTTAAACCCAAATGGGGATGAAGATTGGGCACAACTGTTGTATACACACCATTTGCTCAATCACAGCATTTTCCACATTTGAGTTCTTGAATCATGTCAACATTCACACTTCATGAATTTAGCTCTCTTCATCGCTTACCTCAAAGTTCACGTTTTTTTTGTTACTCTCTCTTTTAAGTTGAACCTTCAATTTTTTACCACCTAACTGGAAGCCATTCATTGCATTTATTGCATTTTGTGCTGCTGCTGGTGAATCATAACTAACAAATCCTGCAGATAGCTGCTCATTAGAAAGGAAAAAAATGAAATATTACTTGTATCAAATAGAAAATTTAAGAGATGTTATACCAAAACACTTGCTGACATTAGTTGCTTTGTCAACAAAAACTTTTGCACTCAATACCCTACCAAAACGCTGAAAGAGATCTGCAAGCTGTACATCACCATATTGTTGGGGAATGTGGAAGATAAATAGATTAGCTCCGCGGGGACCTGCTCTCCAAGATATTAGCAAACATAAGATATTTGCAAAGCCAGATATGCATCAAGTGCATAGACACACAAAAGGCGCACTGTACATGTGAATATATACAGAACACAAGAACTGGGGAAAAGATAGCATAATCAGAGTGAAGATTCAACGACCTTCAATGTGAACCTCAGAGCTCGCTCTAACACTTGAAGCAGCTACAACTTGGCTACTAGAATTAGACAGTAATAAAGTGGAAGAAGGTCCAAATTGCTGATTACTCATGATTCCTCCAGGATATGTCCGGGGATAATGAACCCCTGGCGTGGCTGGATAAGCAGAACTAATGTAGTTCGTAGGTGTCGCTGCATAATTACTTGGTGCTGTTCCAGATGAAGGATCAGGTACAACTCCACGTAAAGCAGCATGTCCATGGTTTGTAGTTGGCATTAAATTAGGGAAGGTTGATCGATTCTGCAATTGAGGTAGGCGATAGCGAACAAATCCATAAGGACCTGGTGTCTACAAAATCGATGTCAATGTACCTTCAACATTAAGTACCAGTACCAAAGGAGAACATTACTTCGTTAGCTACAAAACTGCAATGTACAATGAGAAAACTTCTGGAGAGGATGCTTTCCTAGTAAAAACCCAACAAACCTGATAACCATAGCCATTATATGCAGGACCATAACCCATTGGTAGAGCACCATATACAGATTGATGTTGTCCAGAAGCAATATGCAAAGTGGATGCTTGCAAGAGAGCTTTTCGAACCTTCCGAGTCTGTCTTTCCTTTTCTGTATCAGCCCACTTGACCACCAAAGGAATAGAAGAACCCTATCATGATAGGACTAAGATTTCAGCAAGGAGAATGTTTTTACTTGAAAAGACAGGAGATGCATTCTTCTACTTGGGACCATAGGAGACACTTAACTTTGCTTGAAATTTCAAAACGATAGAGGGGAATGGTTTCAGAAGCCAAATAAATAAATAAGCCCATTTTCATAGTAAATATGATTTTGCAAAAACTGGATTCTTTAATTTCCTGCATATGCTCAACAGTAACCAAATGAAACTTGCTATAAAAATAAAAAATAAAATAAAATAAAATAAAAAGCAGTCCAAATGTAGTACATAAGAAACATACAAATTTTTCCGAGGAAATTCAATGGAAACTTGTATGTGAAAAATTTGGAGTATAAACTTAGATATCAGATACTGCAAGTTTGAGTAAACAGAGCCCCTTTTAAGACATGAATTTGACATTGTATAAGATTACTGTGAACAGCATACTTGTGTCACATAAAAGGTTTTCAGCATTTCTACTCTTAAACAAGTTCATAGATGCATCAGAGCATGCCAAATGAATGCTGGAGAATTCATGTTGCAGCAGGATATCATCAACCATTTTTTTTTCTAATCATCTCATATAAACATGAACTGCTAAATTGACACTCACCTCCATCTTATGCTTTCCATTTAGTGCCTCTATTGCTGCAAGTGCTTGTTCTTTTGTCTCAAATTTCATAAAAGCACAACCTATAAGAACGAAACTTTAGCGTAGAAATACAAGTGCATAAATAAGATTACATTGCTTAATATATATCGCAAAACAAAGCTCATAACCCAAGCCAAAGGGGACATAAAGGAGGATTTGAGCCACTAACCTTTGCTAGTTTGACCAGACCCCCTGAGAATTTGCAAGTCTTTTATTGTTCCGTAATCCGAAAATAGAGCTGACACCTCAGCATCAGAAACAGTTTTTGGAAGCATGCCAACAAACAATTTATGCTCTGATATTATGTTTGAAAACAAAGAATACATTTAGATGATGAGAACATTCATAGATAAACAAGAGAGAAACACAATAGGAAACTTATAATAGGACAAGGTAATTAGTGTTATACATTGTATGTGATGGATAGTGTTGTACTATATTAACCATTGTATGTGATGGAACAGTAGATGAAAAATCTAAACAACTGATATCTAGATATACCTAGTCTTTCCAATTCTCCATCAGCGTACTTCATTTGCAACAGCCTAGATGCCTGAATTGGACAATTAAACATGTCACCTTAAGTCCAACAAGAGAGCGAACACGAATCAGGCCATAACAAATATAACATTGAAATCTGAAGAGTATGAGTTTTTGATTAGCTCGTACTACTTTTTCCTCTACATAAAATTACACGGTTATATGTGCCAATCTTGCACCCTGCTTTCCCTCACATTTTGGTCTAGAGCAAAGATAGTAGCTCAGGCTCAGCCATATGTCAGTCTGAATTGCTTATCAAATTCTAGAGATAAACCATTGTAGTAACATTAAACAGAATTAGCGATTACAGCACTTTGAACTCCACAACTCAACCACATTGCCTAACTTCTGAGGCAAACAAAAATTCGAAAAACGCAATTATACTAACCCCAGGAAGCGTAATCTTCTCATGACACGCGTTTACAGCCTTGTCTGCTTCCTCTCTCGACGGACATATGACGAAACAACATCCTAAAACATCGAAAATCTCAGACTTGTTAATAGAAAATATAAAAATAAAAATCGTTTAAACTGGACATTTTCGATACTCGAAACAGACATGCAAATAAGCTTCAAATCAGACCTCTCGAAGCGCGCGTCTCCTTGTCTCTGATTACTTTGACCTCGTCGACGAGCGCGAACTCTCTGAACACTGCGATGAGCTGCATCTCCGTCATCTGCTTCGGCACTTGGCCTACGAACAGCTTCACGCTCTCTCCTTCCGCCATTACCACCACAGAAGAAGTACTTTCTCTCTCTAGAAGTCGCTCTCTCTCTCTCTCTCTCTTTCAGTTTGAGAAAATGCTTAACGGTGATCTGTGAGTCGTCTTCGAAGGAAAATCTGCTCTGGATTTACGTCGCCAAAAAGCCCTCCTATTTGCTGTTATTTACGAAATCTGCCATTCAACGGTTCAACGTCTCTTTTTTTGTTTTGTTTTTTTTTTAGGGAACATATTTGACTGTTGTCATAAGGAACAAAATGTTGATGTGACAAAAAAGATTATTATGAAAAATATTGGATTTTGAAAAGATTGATATATTTTCTTTAAGAGCGTGACTGTCCCCAATATGGAACAACATAATTGATTTCAAGTGTTGGCTTTCATATTTTCATTCTGCATAGATTGTTATGTCTTTTTATATAAACAATGAATGGAAAATATGATTATATGAACGTAGTATATGATGATTACACTTGAAATATAAGTTCACTTAGTATTTACTAGGATTATACAATTAAAATGACAACAACAATACAAGTCAGGCTGATCAATTTTTCACAGAGTTTTGAGTATTCTTGTGTACACAACAAAATTTATTACATACCACAATTTAATAATTTAATAATAATACAAACGGGACTTTGTTTCTTCTCAGTTCAAATCAAGCAGTGGCAAAATCGTAGATAGACGTGGAAGATGAGGGCAAAAAACAAACGTGACAGACTGTCCCGCCAAGCCACGTAGGGAAGAATACAAAAAATGCATTCAGTTCCCCTGCCAACTGTGACATGTATTACTCCTATTCCAATTTCGCCTTTTCCTTTTTCTAAATACCAGTGTTTATTAGAAAAATGACCCCCAAAACTGCGATTATTTGGTGAATTTTATTTTATGAATTAAAAATTATATAATGTGTTAATATTAGCATTCAATTACAATAATATTGATTAAGTTATAAGAGTGTCTTGCTTGATATTGTTTTATTGTATAAGACGACTCAATATTAAGTTCAAATATTAACATAAATTGTTAGTATATAATTTGTTGGATATTGATTTCGATATGGATTCTAAATTTGTAATTATGTCATGAATATACGTTTAGAGCCGAATCATGATACAATGTTAGTGAATATAATAAGTTTGACGTTGAATATTGGTCTGTCTCGCAGATTTTAACTTGTGAGACGAGTATTGCAAAATGTATATTTTATTTAAAAATAACTTTTTAAATATATTGTCTCATTGAAAAGTATACATGTTGAGAAATAAGAAGGATCCATCTCCTGAACGTGGCATAACATTTGAAATGTTTTCTGACAAACTTAATTTATATATAACCCCTTGTACAATAACATGTACAAGTCAAATTGTGCATGTCAACATCCAATTAATTTTACACTATCAACACAGAGCTTACAAACTCTATTGATAATAAATAAATAAATAAATAAATAAAACTTTTCGCCTTAATACATTATAAAGTCTGGACCTTACATGCTAGTTTCAAATATTTAGACAGAAGAATGATAAATATATATATATATATATATATAATATATATATATATATAAATAAACTTATAGACTTTTAGGCCTTAAACCCATGATATATATTTATTTAATAAAAGCTGAACTGATGAAGTTAGAAAATAATAAAAATTCAAAGTTTGAAAATTCTGTTTGCAATATATATCACATGTATAATTTGCAAATTATTGCATGGTAACAAAATTTATTCATAATACAGTAAATAGCGATCGTGAATTTCCATGTTACAACAAATATAAGGTTGATTAATGGGGTCTAAAAGTTAGTGGCGAAGATAGTTGTGCACAATGTTTATCAATATAGAACACAACCATATGGTCCATATCCATAGCCAATAGGCAGGCTGGATAGGATCTCATCATTGAGTGATTGTATAATAATATTATTATAAATGAATATTAGCTAATACACGACATGATTATTTAGATGAACCACTCCATTTATCAAACATCAACTTCTTGCGAATTGTTAACTCTTAAATTACCGAGCCATTTCGAAGCAAAGATAATCTAATATTCAAATCAAATCAAATCCCACTATGGTTGATGTATGTAATATCTTGTTTGTATAAACGACTATTTTTAGAGCATTTTCGAGCAGATTTTTTCTTAGGCTAATTACCATCTAATTTTCTTTTGAAATAAGTTCAACATCACAAAACATTTTCAGCGTAAAGTAAAAGTTTCTTAGGAATATATATATATATATATATATATGAAATTTGTTACAGGAAACCAAAAAAAAAAAGTGTTGGTACTACTAATGAGACGTATTAAAAATTACGTTGAATTCTAAAAAATAGTAATTTGTTCAACATTTTTTCTCTTTGTATCATAAATCTTCACCGACAAAAGGAATCATAATTGAAAGGAAAGTGCGTATAATGGATTTATGGGATAGGAGGCGACCCAGGTCAACGACTTAAATTATATCTAGTGCGAGTTCAAATTGTTTTTTTTTATTGAAGAAGTTTAAAGTGTTATTTTAGCAATTTACTTAGGTTTGGGAATTTCATAACAGCCTTCAACTATATTAATAATTAAACTTGGAAAAAATAAATACAGTTGTATAAAATGAAGCCAGAATTTGTCAAAAACTTCCATGCGCTCTGACTCATGGTGCGCGCTGATCCTCCAGCCCTGGTCCGACCCGATCGCGACCTGAAATATTAAAAAAAATAGATTTCTGCATTACAATATATATTTTAGTGTTACTTTATAGAGATAATAAAGGTATAGCCCAATGCTAAAGTTGTGTGGGTAAGGAAGAAAAGGTACAGGGATTGAAACCCATGTACAACAACATTTGTGTTTTTTCTTTCTTTTTCGTTTTTTTCCTTTTTTTTGTTTTTCTTGCGTTTTTTTTTTCGTTTCCTTTCGTTTTTTTGTTCTTTTCCTTTTTTTTCATTTTTCATTTTTTCTTTTTTCATTATTTTTCCTTTTTTCAAGTGATATATATATA
>JAYDZE010576122.1:0-11492 GCA_034509125.1 Monilaria moniliformis
CTGACTGCAGACAACAAAACGACGCCGTTTTTGGCAGCTTGGAAGCGGGCCGCGATAATAATCTCTTGGCCCGACGGACCGAGAGAAAAATTAACATACACACCAAACATCAGAATAACCCATGTTAATGTATCCCAACATGGGTTAACCAGCCCACCAAACAACTCCTTAATTACTATTGGGGGCGTTTGGTGAGCTGTTTTTGCCAATATAGGATACAACAATTTTGGCTCAACACTACTATGGACTATATCTAGCCCGTGTTTAGATAATGAATAAACTATTATATCATTATTACGTACGAATGATGATTCAAGCCTTCACCTGTATTTGAGGTATGGCATTCTATGAGGTTTAAATTTAACATTTTTTGCAATTCTAATGATTTCTCAGTTCATATTAATTCATTTTTCTATATAAAATTTAATATTTCTAACTTTTTTTTTGAATATTGTTAGAAAAAATACTGAATAAATTATCAATTATATATATTAAAACTCTGGTGATTGCCACACTGCTGTAAACTAGTACTGCTCGCATGTTAGGGAGTTACTGATGACAACATATGGAATAAAAGTATTGAAACATGTAGTTACCGAAGAGATGTAAAGTGTCGCTAACGAAGAAACAAAATAAGTGTTTAATACTGAAAAACGACGTTAGCCCTGGTTTCGACCTGCTGAAGAAACACGGAGTCAACATACACGTTAAGTGTTTGACTTCGTGTATCAGATAAGATCTGTACAGATTCTGCAAATTAAGAAATAAGTACAAGGTTGCAGAGTTACAGTGGTACGACGTTGAAAACGCAAAAGCGACTTGACGAAGTTAAAACGAGACAATTTTGAATGGCAAAATGAATGTATTTGATTGGTGTTTGTTCAAACAGCACTATTCAAATTCCACCTATAAATATCCATTGAACCCTAACCTTTAAACGTTATCAAATCACTGTACATTTGATCTAAAGCATTCAAGCTCTCAAGCATATTCTCAAAGCTCAAAAAGCGATTTCGAAGAAGGAAATACTCAGAGTATTAAGTAATTCCTTTGAGATTATTTTTGTATTATACCTTGAGGGTCCGAAATTCATTTCCTTAATTGAAAACAACTAAACCTTCTTCAACCAAACCTTGTAAGTTTGAGTAAAAGAAGAAGGTTAGAAGTAGCAACGATATCACTACTGAAAGCAAATAAGAAATCGACTAAGTTAAGCCGTATCACAGTAAGGTTCATTGTGTGTTAGGTCACTTGCACCCATAAGCAAGTTGTAATCCTAGTTAGTGGATTAACTGATAAGTTCTTAACCCGTTGACGTAGGAGCTGTACACTCTGAACCTAGACGAACCATGATAAATAAACACGGGCCTCAACTAGTGGACCAAACACAACAATTTGATCTTTTGAGCTAAGATAGTATATCTTAACATGGCAAAAACTCACACACCAAACACCCCCTAATAGTAGTAATTGTTTCTATTTGGAGTTATGAATTTGGTTAATATGTCTTTCTTAATCCTTCTTTATTTTATAGAAATGAGCAACACTAAGTTAAATGAATTCAGGCTATTGTTAATACACATAACTAATTATTGTAACAATTTATGCACATAAATGTATATGAGTTTGGGTAATTTAAGAGTATTGCTATAAAGTTTAGGACGAACACGAGTAGTCAAATGAAAATTTATATTAAAGTGGTTGATATTAATATCTAGAAGAGATAATGCTCAGAAATCAGATGTTTAAAAGTCAGATGTTGACTTTCGACCTCCAAATAGTGATTCAGTCTTACAAGGTTCATATGAGATGATACTAAGATAATAAATATGATTTGAAATTTTTTCTTATTCGTCAATTTAAAAGAATTGTACAAAATTAATAAATCTATGTACAATTAATAGTAATTGCAGTACGTCTATTGTACGTTAAACTTAAATAATATTTCTACTTATTTTTCTAAAATCTTCAATCACACATAACATTTATATAAAATATCATCAAATGAAAATTTGTATAAAAAATACTTTTATTATCGTAACCAAAATTAAGATTTAATTGATCATAGTGATTGAGATTAATATCATTTGAACTATATTACTAATTTAAATTGGTCAAATTATATTGATAAAAAAATAATTTATATAAGAAATATTTCATATGATACGATAATAAAAATAATATCAAGTGATCATAAATTATAACGTAAAGTGATTTTTCTTCGAATTTCGACGAATTACTCTTTAGTTCCTTATAAACCATCAACTAGTACAGTGACGGTCTTTTACTCAAATTACATTTAAGGCGCAGACATCGTGTTTAATTTTCTTTCTTTATTTTCCAACCCATGAAACAAATCTATGATAATTCGGGAATAGGGATTCGGCCCAAAACTAAGCTATGTTTCGGTATAGATAGCCCACCAAATAAGTGGGCCTACCACCCAAAGCCCAAATTTCTTTTCTAAGGGAAGAAATTGTAAATAACTCCCTTCCCCCTTAAGAAGAAAGTCCTTCTCTAATCACGTCTTTCCCCCCGCCCATCGCCGCCGCCAGCCAATACCATCCGCCAGGCGGTTCGTCTTCCGCCGCATAAAAAGGCCAAAGCAGCCGTTAGAATTAATTACAGGTGCGGTTTATTCCCTTCGAAAAGAACAACTTCAGCCGTTCTAAACGTTTACTGCCTATTCAACAATTTTCGTTTAGAAAATTTTCAATTTTAATTCACTTGATTATTCATGATTTTATAATTACCTGTAGAAGCTAGATTGATCAATTTTTGGATTTCGTTGCTTTCACAAGGATGTCTTGGTAATTGGAAAAACAGTTTAAATTACTTAAGTTTGCTTCCTGGAGATAGAAATACAAAGCTCGTTTAGGAAATTAAACTGCTTATGTTTTTCATATTTTAAAATAAACCTTTAAGGATTGGCCTCTTGGTCTGGAGCTGATGTTTGCTGAGCGTTAAAGAATATGGCCCGATCAGTATCTTCTGTGGCCCGGCCCGGTCCAGTCCTAGTATAATGCTTGGCCTAGTTGGCCGGTGTCGTGTCTGCCCAGCCAGACCTATTAGCCAGTTCATTTGTATGTCATGTTTAGTTCCTATCATCTTCCTTCAATTTCTGATATTTGGGAATCAATTATTGTGTATGTTTGATGTGCAATACAATTTAGATTTTCTGATCAACCTTTTCAAATTACATCATATCTAGCACATTACCCCTCAAGCAATTACTTGAACTGGGGCATAATGGACGAAAATAAAGTCCTGGATAAATTCATTGAGGTTGAGATTGAAGCTGAAAAGCTCTTATTGGGACGCCATGAGGTAAATTGAATTGATGCTGTTGTGCAATCTGCAATCATTATTTTCATATTTGACGTGCTAGTGTTTGTGATTGCAGTTGGTTGATATTGATAGAATGAGGAATGGGAACAGGGAAGCTTTAACAGCACTAAGGAAGAGAGCTAAAACTACAAAAACCAGCGTCCCTTCACCTTTCGAATCTCTGATGAAGGATATTGATCCAAGGCCATTGGTGAAAGAGGTCTGTGCAACATGTGGTCATCATAATGCGAGGGAGAGCACGTTGCTAATGTTCCCTGGAACTGACACCTTTGCAAATATACCGTTTCATGCTGCTCATACCATTTTGGAAGAAGGTAGCTGTTTCTCTGTCTGAAAAGAATAAAAAGTTATCTGCAGTACTTATCCATAAAATGTCTAGTTGGAGGATCTCTGCTTATATCTTGTTGTAAGATGCTAGATGAATACTTGGCCTGGAAATTCAAGTTCCCTTTTTGACGATGGGTGGTTTAAGTTAGGCATGTAGGATATATCTATGTTAGTTTGCTATATAGTAGTGATGGGTTATTACAATTGTTTCATAGTGGTATTTAAGTTGTAAAATGATTTAATGGTGTCATTACTAAAGCCATGTATAATTTCATAAAGCAAAGGGTAAGTAATCAATCAGAATTATTAATCTCTGCTGTATGAGCAAAAGATAACTGGATACATATGGTTGCGGATATTATAATTGGCCATATCAACATATCCCCTAATGTCAAGAAGGCGAAAATGTAAATGGGATGGGATATTCTGAATATCAATAGAGATTCCAATTAAATTATTCGACACAAACTAAACCTTTCATCCTTGTCTGGAATGTAAGTGCTATCAGATGCCTCTTCAGCCTTTCTCTTCCATTTTGGAGCTACATAACTGTATACCAAAGTCTGACATACTGTTATTCACATGCTACTCTTGAGTGTTTATGTATCTTGGAACGTGCTATGCTTGGAAATAAATCAGTTTGTCCTAATTTGATGGTGTTGGATGAGCTCCAAAGCTTCTCCCCTCTTGTGTCAGATAATTCTGGAGTCTCTTCATAATTTTATTTGATATCTATTTGCCATGTTTCACTTTACTCATGGGTTCTTATATTTGCTTATTGTAGATCAAGCACGCCTTGATTTTGATTCCAAAAAGCTCCAGAGCTTTGTAAAAGAGCAATCATTAATTCTTTCAGAAAAAGGTGCCCTTTCTGACAAGATCGGTCCTGGTGTGCTAAAATCTCTGGTTGCCTTAACTGACAAACGAAAGTAATAATTTACCTTCGTAAAGAATCTAAGTATCTCAGGTCTTCCTTTTATGTCAAAGAAATTACACTCATATGTTGCTTCCATTTAGGATTGAGGAGGAAGATTGACAACTTGTTGCAGTTATGGAGGGGAAGTGAGTTATTTCTCATAGGGTATGTTAACACAATATTAATTTATGTGTTTTCTTTCATTTCTGCTTTTTTATCTCGAAGGCCACCTTGGTGGGAGAGGATAACAGCAGTCAAGCTTTGTGATTTAGCTAAGAAAATAAACGTCAATTATAGTGTACATATTGATTTTTGTAACCTTTACTTTAAATAAATTCCATGTCCTCTTAGTTAGAATTGATTTAATTGAAGTTCTTCTTTGCCATTGGGCACTCTGGATATATGAGAAGATGTTTGCTTGGTCATTGTTGTTGGTACTCCACTCCTTCACGTTCTTTTTCTGTAGGGTCCACCATTCCACATCTTTTTTTTCTTTTATATATATATATATACATATATATATATATATATTTTATTTTTATTTTTATATATATAAGCATAGAAATAAAAAGAAAAAAAAGTAGTTTTTATAATGACATCAGTTAATCTTTCTTGAACAGTTAAAGGCAAAAGGTGAAGAAGTTGTCCTGTTTTAGACAGATAAAGGAATGTGAAGTATGCACTCCAGTCTGTTTCATGTTAACCCAACCAAGCGAGACCAGTTAATTCACTGTTGTAGCCATCTTCTATATTGTGCTATTGGAAATCCTGTCATTGATTAGGATGGAAGGAATTTTGTCTGTTCATACCTTTCTTGTCCTGACACTTATGTCCCTGTAACAAGGAAATGAGAATAGAATTGAGAAATACTTCCATCTTATCAATCGAAAGATACATTTACGGCTCATTTCCAATCTCGCCTAATATAATAAGCTTTCCTAGAGCTTAATAATATCTTCTCTATTATTATATTCTCCATTATTGACTGTCGCATCGCAGGAGAAATTTCTACAGTATTATGGATGTTGGCTTTACGGAAACGTAGCTTAAGAGTTCCATCAAATTATGAAACATCCATTGTTTTTGTGTCTGTCACTTATTATTTTCTTTGAAGCTTTTCATCTTCCTCTTTGAGACGTTTCTGGCCCCCCTTAGTATTTGACCCTCCACTGCCCTCCCAGCCAATCTTTACTTTAGAAACCAATATCCTCCTTTTATCTCTGTTAAAGGAATTGCTTGCCTGTCTGCTTGATGAAGCCTTTGATTTGGAAAATAAGCGTGACTGAATTGTTTCTTTCAATTACAGGTGTAAAATTCTACAAGAAGATGACCAAACACATGCTAGAGCATGAAAGACAGTGACTACAGAAGCTTCCTATTGAGTATGAGAGGCTACTAACAACTAACAACGTTACTTTTCTTGAACCAAGCCCAAAATTGTTGTCTTAGAGGAGAGGTGTTGGTGATTTCTTAATTATGTTAGAAGGTCACTCATGGCCTAACTATATGATGGATAACTGTGAAGTGTGGTGTCATACCTAACTACTGCTGGAGCCGTTGCACCCTTATCGTCTGCTACTGAAGGGTTTGTGCCTTTTTAGTCTTTACTTAGTATTAGTGAAATAGCTTTGTGCTGGACAATGTAGGATTGCGTGAGCACACGGAACTATTTGAATGGACAGGCTAATTAAGATAAAGGTTTCATAGTGCACATGATGTGGAGGAAATGGAGTAAGCATACTTCTGGGACCCTAGAAAGTTTGGTTTGCGTAGTTACATTTGTATTATGTTTTTGAAAACATAAAAAGCACCGTCGAACATTTCTATCATTCGCCTTGCTCATATCATATTGTCTTCGGAGAGTGCTGATAACGTCGAGCCGCTCCCTGGCTCAATTTTGTGCGTTCAATGAATTGTTGACCGGTTTTGAGGTGAAGTGGCTGTAAGTGCGGCGGACATGATTCTTGTTTGGGGACGAAGTTTTGAATAATTGAAGTCGAATTAAAACTTGTTTTTGGCTGCTTTGATTTTATAATCCAAAATCAATGTATTGTTTGCCTGTGTTATCGCTGTCATTACTTTGATGATTACAGTTGAGAGATGTCGACAGGGCACAGATAAAAAATAGTTGTTGCTAAGCACGAGTCTGCATTAATATTATTGGGTAACAAGGAATCCAAGTGTCGTGCAATTATGGAGGCAGCCACAATTTTTGCTACTATTATCTTATTGATTGTATGTGGGTTTCGGAAAGAAATTCCTTAGGTTTGAGGTATTTTTTGATTGTAACAAGACTAAAAATTGATTTCAAATTTAAATTAAGAAATTATACAATTACCTTTAATGTTTTAATTTACATATATAATAAACATATACTTTAGCCAAACCTATCATAGATATTAGTTTTTTACTATCCAAATTTGTCTCAGCTCCATTTGATATTTATCCAAATCACATCTATTAGCGTTTCGTAAAAACTGTCACATATACTGATATACATTCCTTGGAGACTTGTAGAAATGCACATTTTTGTGGTTTCTCCAGTGCCAGCCATCAAAATATTGTTAAAACTTTTTTTCTTTTCTTTTCTTTTTTTTAATTTTTTTTTAACAGTGACGTTTGAACCTAGAACTTGTAAAATTTGAAAAGGGTAAAAATAAAATAAAACAAAATTGTGCTTCTTAATTGTCTTGGTCAATACACTACTATTTTTTGTAATGGGTCGAGTGAATCATATCAGACATCCTCAAAGAATTGTTATTTAAAAAATTATAATGAATTTTCGGGAAAAAAATAAAAGAGTGAATATATAGTGGATGGTGAATCTTATTTTATAAAACATCTAAGATGGAAAATTGAAGATAAATACTTTTGGGGGTTTTCCTAGTTGGCAATCCTGTGAAATCAGAAAGGGACAATCTTGAAATCCATCAACAAAGTGTTTACATTGGTCGTTTTGCACTTGTAAGTTGAAACAAACAAAAGGAAGTATACAACAAATGAAATGGTCTATCAACTTCTTGCATAGTTGAATGGTCTTGGTTAGACTCAAATTAAATATTGTGTTTTTATATTTTTAAAACGTTTCCCTACAGCATCTCCGGCAGTAAATTGTCTCACCTACAAGCTCAACTTTTTATCATACGTTTTTATGTTGGAAGGTGCACGCCATGATTCAATTGCAATAACTCAAACCAGAGTTAGGACAACGACTTCAATCTAACAAAATAAATCAAAGGAGTGTATGATAATAATTTTTGATGGACCAATATAATTTTTTTGTTGGGTATTACTATTTTTTTCCCAGAAAATGAAATTTTGGCAGTGAATTGAAATTGACTTCTCAGAGGAATTGCATGTGGGCATAGTTTAATCGTAATAAATATTTAGATGTTGTATGAAGGGGGTAATTATTGGGGAAACCCCCCTCAACATGATTGTGCCCAAACTAAAAAGTAGGACTATCAACATGTTGCTCTCAACTGACAAATTCATCAGAACTCTTATGGTTTGTTGTATCATTTGGTTGCATCTGTGAATGTTCATTTTCAACAAATACCAGTGCCTCCGTCCATCTAAGGGCATCCTATCATGTTACTCCATTTGTGATATCAACTATCTCATTTTTACCAATTTTCCTCCATTATAATGCTACCTCATTTTTAACTATTTTGTGAACCTAGCCTATCATAACTTTTTTTTTCAATGTATTTACACACACACACACACACACACACACACACATATATATATAGATAAAATTTAATTATTTAACTTATTTTTTGTATTTATATTTTCATTTCAATATAACTAAACAAATTTAACGAATAAACTAATTTTAAAATTAATAATATATAATTAAATATTATTTTAATCGTGTAAAAAATCAAAAACAACAAAATTGAAACAAGTGATAATATAAAGTTGAAATTGCTACAGCACACAACATTTATTTTAAATACGAAATAAAAATACACATAAATAATAAACATAACATGTTAATTTAAATGCAAAACCAAAATATACAATATTTTTAAAATATAAAATAAAAACACACACAACACAATAACTATTTTCCTTTAAGGCTTCTGCGGCTCTTCTCCACATTTTGTCGGCCTTTTGATCGTTCCCCACAACAAAATCGACGCTAATGTCGAATAACATTGCGCAAGAACAACACACTCCACGTCCGAATAGAAGGCTATTTTCTTCCTAATAGGTTGGTCGTAGTCATCGTCTGATCATTGATCGACATATATATTAATATTGTATAACCCTTACACAAATCCATTTTCAGAAGATGACGTCCCATGGTCACTACCTTCTTCATGGGGATACCTTTGCGGGGGATATTCATACGATGAATATCCTTGCATGGATATCCAAATTGAGGTGCCGGAGGAGTCATGACATAATTTGGAAAGTATTGAGGATTAACCATATTTGGCCAAACGAAATTTGGATAATTGAGACGAACATCGGAAATTTGTGAAGCCGAATTTGACATATGGGAATAAAACCAATTTAGAAAGCCACGCAAATTAATAAAGCAAGAGTTTTTTGAATGATAAAAATGAAGAAAGATGTGAGAGTTTAAGGTGATGAATTGAAAATGAGATCAAATGTGTATTAATAGAGAAAATTGGGGACATAGCCGTTCGGAAAGAAAAATAAAATAAAGAATTGTAACGGTTTCCTGCCATTAAAAAGAAAGAAAATACTTTTTGCAACAGTAAAAAAGAAAAGAAAAAAAAAGAAAATGAATAAAATAAAAGAAGAAATCCGAAAATAAATAAAATACAAAAAGAAATTAAACCCATGCGTCGGCATGCCCACGGTGGGCGTGTGCATCGTACGAGCTTACACTGTGTGGACTGGGAGCCAAGTAAGCGGAATGACGCGTCGGGTGTGGGAGGCATGGGGCCTACCGGATAGCAAATTCGCTAGCCCTCCATATTTTGGCTACGCCAAATATTTGCACCACTATGGTGCTACCCAAAAAATGGGGTGGCAAAAGGCTCTGCTAGACTGCTACCTTCCATTGCGGGTGGCCATTTAACCATTCATTTTCATATCTCTTTTGTCCTTTCTTTTCTGCTTTTTAACTCACATCTTCCAGCTTCCACCCTTACCAAGTCTCAACATGAACCGTCTCCCCTGGTTGAGCTTCTCTGCCCCTTTCCGGATGAACAGAAAAATCTGCTACCACTATCTGATGAACTAAATATGTTATTTCTCTCTATGGATACGAGTTTAAACTTGTCCCCACCATGTTGCGCGGAGATGAACGAATTTAGTACTTACTGTGGTTTAGTGGCACATCCACTAAGGAAGATAAGGGGGCTCGAGCCTCCACCAATCATTTCTTAAAAAATATTTTTAGTCTTATGTAATAATTAAATTGTTGATATTTGTGTACAATTCCTCCTCGTGTTGAAAAATTGACTTGTCAAAATCTCAGACTCGATGGTTATAAAATTCTAGTCCTACCAATGGATTTTTCCTGCTAACATCCTTACCTTAGTATTCAATCAATAGTTTACGACATAAGTTGAGGTTGAATTTTGCTGATTTTATATCTATGAAGTACATTAGTCATGATATCCATTGAGTTTAGTAATTTCTCTTATAAATAATTGACATATATATATATATGTGTCATTAGTATCAAAAAATTATCTATCCTAATGCAAAAACTACAAACATATTGCACTTAAAAGTATAAAATAATTGCATTTAACGTATAAAGTAATTGCATTATTATGGTTCTGAATTTGAATCCCATAAGGAACGCAATATTCGGCAACTTATAAGACCACGAAAGTGCAGTTACTTTATACATTAAGTGCAATTACGTTATACGTTAAGTGTAATTACTTTATAGGTTAAGTTAAGGGGTAATAGTTTTACAAAAAACTCAGGCTTTTATTATAACCCAATTGTATATATATAGGTTTGCAATAAGGTGAAACTCTCCCTTATTTCAGAACTAAGATTGATTATCATCCATTGGTTCTCATAATCTAAAGCCAAGATTTAAGGACAACACAAATCAACATTGTTCAACAATTCATCATAAGTGTATTTTTGGACGCATAATAAATCTAGTAATATTCGTAAAGATATTTATCTACACCTACATGACATGATTTTGTGATTAACATACATGCTTTATGGAAATTAGTATATATATACTTACACTGATCAGTACATAGGTTTATGAAAATCAGTATAAATATATATTGTTATAAAAGCGATAATTATGGAATTATGCGAATTTCATGCATTTGGATTTGAAGATCAACCACTTTCTCTCACCTAAAATACATCAAAATATTAAATTTGACATAACTATTTCAATTTAAATTACTGTTTCACAAAACATATATCAAATTAAAGGTAATATTGTGAGGATTCTAACGAAATCCTAATTGAATATGTTCACATCCCGAAAAATATGGAAACAATAACAATCAACATATATAATACGATGTACTGCTTCTTGGATAACACTATACTGCTTCTTGTTTAATATTATACTGCTTATTGGATAACACTATATTGTTTCTTGGATAACAAACAACAATCATCATATATAAGACGCTATACTGCTTCTTGGATAAAACTATACTGCTTCTTGTTTAACACTATATTGCTTATTGGATAACACTATATTGTTTCTTGTAGAATAAATAACAATCAATATATATAATAAGCTATACTTGATGCAAATCAAATATTATAATATTTTCCCTAAGTTTTCACGTATTCTTATTGAGTTCCACCCACTTCTTAATATTTTTCTTTGTTAGAAAAAAGTTTGGAAAAGGCGGATGGGCCTTGACCAGAGCCCACCCAGCTGGGCCCAATTGAGTGAATTTTATAAATATCAATTTTCAGT
>JAYDZE010576133.1:0-11491 GCA_034509125.1 Monilaria moniliformis
TGTTCAATTGTAATCTTCTCCATTTCTGTGTAACTTTCCGGCAAGTATTATCTCTGTAACACAGAATTCTTCCAACACATTTGTGGGGTTACACGGTTTGTTATGTAATGGATTCATGCTGGTTTCATTGCATATTCAGATGGGATTTTACTTTGCTGTGAAATGTATTTACACGGCAAGATACTTATAACTGTGACAGCTCTCTTTTGTTCATTTCATACAAGTAACTCAGAACTACCACCGTTACAGCAACAGCAGCCGCGATCATTGTCTTCTTCATGGCTAATCTCAAAGACGACGGCGGACTGAATCCCAGCTCCGAGAGCCTTTTGTGCGAAGCAGCATAGTCTTTGAAGAATGCTTCTTCATCCTTGAATACAACATTCACAATGGGTAATGACTATGATGACAATGGAATTAATTTAGTGTCAAACTGAAGAATGTCTTGTAGTCCTATGTACCTCAGCATACAGGATCACATATTTCCTGAATTCAGGATCCTCCACGAGAACTTTATCAGTGGGTAGTTTTAGCAGACCTTTTGAATCGCCTCTAAGAAGCTCCCTGTTCATCACAAGCGCGCAGTCCAATTTTACAGAAGTGATACAGGTTGATTATGAAATATCTGAGTAGTTTGTTGTTTAATATCTTACACAAAGTAAGAATTGTCAAATTTGAGAGGATCTCGGGTCCAAGGGCCTTCAAATCCTGATCTCTCACGATGTGCTCTTCCCTGATATACAAAGTTACTAGCATTTCATCCAAGATTGAGAAATTCAAGATGTAAAATGTACCAGTGTGTGGCCCCCGGATAGTGCTACAATGTCTTGGTCGGAGAGGCCCATTCGATTGAAAACATTCCTTAGGTGGGAAGCACCTACAAGTATGTGTGTGAGAGAGAGAGAGAGAGAGAGATATCAGTTGTAGAAGCATAAACTGCACCAAAACGCAAAAGAAGCTTGCATAGCTCAGTGAAAAAAGTTTAGTATGCTTGAACCAAGAGGAAGGAATTCCATTTAACTTTACTGGTACTTTTGGAGTATCCAAATTTTGATGGACTAACTCTAACAAAATTTGAGCTCACCATATAAATTTTCTTCCATTTCATAATCGGTATGCCTTTTAGAGGATGGAATTGGTTACAATTGGATGGAATAGGATGGAATTGGTAGACCAGTTGGTTACAATTGGATGCTACAATTGCGTGATTGCAATGTATATCAACTTCTAAGTTGAATGATGCATGCAAGTGAGTCAAAAACAAGAACTTGAATTTATTGAAGCACAAAAGGATCATGCAACTTGTGAATTCCAGTGACAAAGAAGACTCTAGTGTGAGAGGTTGATTGATTTCTAACCTTGTTTGGCATCGGGAAGGCGCCCTTCTTCTGGGGATGCCATGGAATCCTGCCAAAATGAAGCTATGATTTTGGAATGTTCCAAACTGTCTAGAGGGGAGATCTTTAAGAAAAAGGAGAAAATTATCTTAAGAAATCTCTGCATATGTTTACCTTTCGGCCTGGAACAAAGTCGATAGTGGGGCCTCCAGTTACCTCAACAGCAACGACGCCAGCAAGCTGAAGATTCAGAAAAGGATTAAATAAGTGCAAAGTTCAGCCATATCAATTCTGCAAATCTTTAGATCATCAAACACACACACAATGGCTGATATGAAAATAGTGAACGAAAGGCGGGTTAGGAATTTCGTGCACAGGAAGATGAATGGTTAATGTTTAGGTCAAGATTGATTGTATCAACATAATTAAGCACAGTACCATTAACAATGATGAGAGAGAGAGAGAGAGAGAGAGAGAGAGAGTTTATGTTGAGTTTCACTGCAATTGTTCATTAGTCAATCTCTAAAGATGAAGCAAAAAAACAACCATATACTTGTGCTACCTGGTAAAGATCTGCATATGAGATTCTGGGGTTTTTAGCTTTTACTTCTTCTGTTGTCAAAACCAGAAATGGAATTTAATCAGAGAGTGTAGGTAATGTGAAACAAAATAAGTATTGTTGATGACTTGGTATTCAGAATCATCAAAAACATTATGCATTGGAACTCTTTTTAGAGAGAGAAAAGATAAAGAATAGATTGAGAAGCTATGAACCGACCACAAAGATCAATGGCAATTTTGAGACCAGTATTTGCAGCATGATTGAGCTCAGCTTGGTTCCTAATTGAAGCATTGGGACCTCCACTCTTTGTTTTTGCATCATATGTGCCTGCATCGTGCCACCTACAACAACCCCACAACCTCATTGACCAATTCCATAAACTTGTTGGTATAATCTTAAGACTTACGCCAAACGAAGCATGATGGGGGCACAATTCTTGGAAGACATGAGGGCTCTTAGATCCCTGCGCGCCCTCTTCATCTCCTTCTCATACTCTTTGTCTGCCATTTCAATTGCCAAATTCACCTTAATTAATTATTCAATCAAACCCATGCCAGCAGCATATATAAGTATCACTTTTGGATGATTCCCTTCTTAAATTGCTTCTGCAATCAAGCAAAATTGGAGAACAAGACCAACAAGTCATGAATATTGGATCAACACAAGAAAAGAAAAGAATCAAGCACCAAGTACCGTTGCATGGCATTTTCTCATCGAAATTGTGATTCTTCATCTAAATTTGAGGCAAGAATATCCCTATGTTTGTAACCATTCTTTCAAGTTTCTCCATGCTTCTCTTCCAACACCATCATGCTCATCTTCTACCCAAAACCTTAACATTAAACCGTGATTGCAGTAGACGAGTGTCATAGAATTTGAAAGAGTGCGATTATATAAATCTACTCCATTAATTCTTAAGACATTCTTCTATCTGTTCGATGCATGTTTTCCTAATGCGAAGATTCGAATGAAGGGCATTGAAACTTTAGCCGTCACTCTCATTAGTTAGGGGCCGAAATCATAAATTCTTGAAAGCTATCATTTTGATTATATATATGCAACGTCGTCAACCTGAATAATAGTTGTATGACAGTCTGAAGCATTATTTATTTGCAACTATAGAAATAATCCAACAAAATAGTATTTAATCTTCATGTGTATATATGCTGAAAACGATGAGGAAGTTTATACGTGGGGAGTGACGGGTGAAGACAAGAAGGGCTTTGGTGGAATCTCCAGAACCTTTGAGATCGATGGGCTGTCTGAATGCACCAAAATCCTATCAACAACACTTTCTTTGTTGTTTCTTCTTACTCTCCAATAAGCTCATCCAAACTGTTGGCAACATCAAGTCTTACCTGCTCATAGATTTTATCTGGAAAATAATTTTTTGCATCACTACAGCCCCAGCATTTTCTCTTGCTCCACCCATTTCAAGAAGCACCATTTCATAGCTATAAACATCAGATTTGTGCAAACTCCTCTCAAGTTTCTAGAAAATACTTCAGTTGCAATGTACCAAGAACTGACAACAAACTCTGCTTCTTCTTGCAAAGTTTAGCAAGCCCAAATCCGAGATTTTGGGGTACAAGTCGTCGTCTAGAAGAATTTTTAAAGGTTTAATGTCGAAATCCTGTTGCGATGCCAACTGCAATCTCGTAAAGTTACTTCAAATCCAGTTGGGCATAAATTGATCAACTAGAGCTCTCTTGTCTCCCTCATAGCAAAAGCCCAATAGGGTGACGATATTGACATGGGAGATTCGACTGATGGAGGTACGAGTTCTTCTCCGTTGTTATCCATCTGATCGCTCAAAACCTTGACAGCAACAAGTCGACCATCAGGTAGCATACCTTTGTAGACGCTACCCAATCGTCCCTGGCCAAGCTTCCGAATATCTGTATCTCTTTGGAGTAGAAGATTTTAGTTCCACGTCTTGATTGCATTTCCATTTTGAGAAGATGCATATAAAGAGACTCTGAAGGGATTCACTTGTGATGATTTCTCTGCAAGAAGAAGAATAGGGTAAAAGCGATATGATCTTCTCAGACAGAGAAATTGGATTTATCTACAAACAGCAGAAAAAAGTCAGCACCCGCCCAATCTGTTGCACTCTGCGTTGGTTCGGTTCCGGTTCATAATAGGTTATTTTCGGTTAATCGATTGACCGATCTGTTAGTAGTGTAACCGATCTTATATCGGTTCCGATTCCGGTTCTTAACTTAGGTGTAGAATTCATTCGGTTAACTGTCCGAATAAGCACCTCTAATATTGGGTGTTCAGGAAAAGTATACAGTTTTTCTTTTTAGAATATGACATCACACTTTACTTTTATTATTTCAATTTTAGAAACACTTCTTATTTACCAAAAAAATCATATTTTTTCTACATAATAGAATCCATAATTATAGCATCTACCAAAATTTACCAACTATCTTCTTAAAACATGTACCCATCAAATATTGCATATTTTTCGTAAATAAAGGAAGTATCGTTTAAAATTTTAATTCAACTTTTTTAATAATTTTATTTTACATATCAATAAAAAGCCACATAAGCTCTCCATATAAATCAACTTATTAAAAGGCACATGGAAGGCAGATGGCCTATCCTATTCAGTAAAAGAGGTCGTCATTACCCAAATTCAGAGACTATTAAAGAAGGAGCATCTCAATCTCGTTTGCTTCTTCCAAATCATCTCTCATTTTTCCCACGCTTTGGCTCACAGACTACTTCTTGTGTAACGAGTTGAAGTTTTTCAAACTTCTCTCACCCAAAAAATCCAAAAGTAAATTCGAAAAAACAACAACAAATAAATAAAGAAAAAGGAAAATAAGTTTCGATGCTTCATCACCATAGTTGCTGATAGTAATGCGGTTTGGTAGACTCCCTCTCTCCCTCTCTCTCTCTCTCTCTCTCTCTCTCTCTCATTTTTATGTTGTTTGGTTAGACAAATCATTAGTATGTGATGATTCTTAGCAACTTGCAAACTATCATATTTTGTGTGGTAGAAATTGTAATGTCTTGTATATTTTGGTTATATATTATTGTTGATTGATGAAAATGATTAGTTTCATCATCCATGACCATTTTAGTCAAATTAAAGGTTATCATTTTTTTTGGCGATGATTTGTCTTCATCATTTATCTAATTTAGCATATATTTTATTAAGTTGATTTAAATAGAAACACTTATGTGGCTTTAATTTTCATTGCTACGTGGAATAAAATCATTAAGAAAATTGAATTAAAACCTTAAAAATGATATAAAGTATGAAGTTCAGTAATTATTTTGAATAAATTAAAATTTAATAAACAGTTGATACAATTTAGAATTTGGGATAGTGGTGGCATATATAAAATGTATCAATGATGCAGAAAAATATCAGCAGAAAATTCTACAATGTTATTCATATTTTGTCTACCAGAAAAAGAGAAGTGTGTGTTTGTTTATAAAGTGTTTCAAATTCTTGGGGGGGGGGAGAGCGAGAGAGAGAGAGAGAGAGAGTAAATGAAGAGAGATATAGTGATATACTGGAGATTTCATAGCAACTTCTTTCCTACAAACCACTGATATAAATTTACAGAATTAGGAAAACCGGTAAAACTACAAGCTGCTCGCATCTAATCAACACAAAATTTTACAATTTAAAACAAATGCCGTTTATTTTGACAAGATCAGATCAAATATGATTGAGTTAAGTTACTAAATCAGCACACAGAAACGGAGTTACTAACATTACCTTCCCAGGTGAGTGAGAACTCAGGTTGCACAAAACCTGATGTCTTCTAACCTGTTACTACCAGATCAACCCTTTTCTTATCCGGAATCTGTCGACACGATCTGTGCTCATTCTAGACTTTTCAGGCTTGCTCGTCTTCTTGGACTTGTCAAGCCGGCTATCCAAACTATTTCTAGAAATTTCTGGAAGATCTGGTTGCAAATCAAATGTCTCTGAGCCGCTGCTTTCACCAGCTGTAAGCTTACCGTCTGAATTCAGCGATGTCGTTACCGCACCATTCACAGCTGGCTTTGATCTCCCAAGAGCCAGAACAAACTTTTTTAAATGTTTGATGAACTCAGGATATAGTTCAAGATTGCAGTGCCCACCTCCATTTATCCACAAAGGTTCATATTTTACCTTGCAAAGCTCCCAAAGCTGCTTCCCATGGGAGCAATCGACAACTTCATCAGCAGTACCCTATTATCCGAACCAATATTTAGTGGCATTCTTCCCAATGCAAGAGAAAGCTAAAAATCACCTTAAACTATTGGCATTTCAAGTCAAGTAAATATCTAACATGAAACAGCTAATGCACAAACTCCTCCATCATGTCCCCAGTAAAATGTTAGACCAAGGCATATAACCCACGTGGCATAACAGTCAATTAGGTCTGCCATAGTTCTCAGGGTAAAGTAAAAGTTAACCATGCAAGCGTATAACTTACTCTGACCATGTAAGTTATACGTCACGAAATGTGCAAATTGTATGGGTTGATGGACTTCCTCTCGCTCTATATTTAATAAAACTGCACTTGCTGCATTACACGTCTCTCTTCCCCTCAGTCTGTTAATTCATCAGGTATTTCATTTAGAATTTACATACTCAAGTCATTCTGGATTCTTTGGCCCACATTAAACTCAATCTGATTGAATTGAGCCAAAAATGAAATCATGTAAATTAATAGTATGCCAAGTAAATTGACCCTCACTAAGTATGGCTTGAGGAATTATTCACTATAGCATAGAGATAAGAGCTTATTGCCAAGTCCAATACTAGCATCAATAACATCATAATACAGACAGTTCACCGACAACATAAATAATTCAACTACCCAATTGAACAAGACAAGCTAAGCTAGCAAATTGTCCAACTCTGGACTTAGAACATTGATCATTCTTCTCTTGCTCAAAACATATTTAAAAAGTGACATTTGATTGATAATTTATATGCTAGCTTAACATGTCACAAGTCACACAACATCACAACCATAGTGAAGGCTAAATGTGATGCCAAAATCAACTAAGACTTCATGGCTAGTGTTTTAGTAGTTTCCTCATACTTAAAATAAGATAACTTTCATTACATCAGGCTCTCATGAGTCAGCCGCACAGTATATCAATCATCACTTTGCCACCACAGCTAAAAGATAAAAAAAGTCTAGAGGGAGAAAACTAATTCCTCAGGGCAAGGATTCTGCTTCAAGATCATAGTCGTTTATGCATATTCAAAGACAGAGAATAATGAGCTTCCCCTACTCTTTACTTTTTGTTTTTCTGCTATATATCATCTTTACCACTTTCATCAAGACACTAAAATTTCATCTGATCTCGGAATAACTTCCAGGCATCTCATAGATTCTGCACCCTTTGGGTTTGTCAAGTAGCTGATGCATTGATTGTGTTCCTAGAAATGTTCTATAGTACTTAAGGCACTTGCCTCTTATTGGCAAATAGCATATTGTCTGTGCCCTTTTTGTTCAGGACAAAGGTGCACTGTACCTCAGAAAATTGCTTGATGTATGGCATATAATGTCTTGAAGAAGTTTAAGCAACAAATAGTAGCATCTCCTTTTCATCTGCACCAGTCCATGCCCATCTATTTTCCCAAACATCTACAAGTCCAGTTCCAGCTCAACAGGTTTAGATTTCCTCAATTTTTCTTTTTTCTTTTTAATGCCATATTCCTGAAACTCAACATCTACTTCCTATTTTCTTCTCTAACTCTTCCCCAATTCATTGTTCAGTTTTACTTCTTTCTTCTTTGTTATGCCGTTTCTTTTCCATGACTTCTGCAAACTCTTCTTTTCTCACTTCTTTCTGCCTTCAGTTTTTCATATTTACTTCTCACTTCTTTTCTCACCTCTCGTTCCCTAATCTTCTGTTCTACTTCTTTCTTTTGTTTATCTCTCTAGTCCTATTCTGGTCCCACTTCAGCCAATTGGAAGTTCCATAAATTCACTTGAAAAACTCAATTCAACTCTACTCTTGGACCCTCTTCTGACAGAGAGAGAGAGAGAGAGAGACTACACATAACAGCCCAAGTTATTAGACATGGAAAATAGAACTCAGAAGCATGCATTTGTCCCATATAAAAGTTGTGCGAGGTACATAAGAATTATGCAATTGTTTTATGTTTGAGCTTTTCGTAGGAAAGGAGTCATACAAGGTCCTCATTTTGGTCCTAACTAAGAACTTCTGAACTATGACTCAGATAAGAATATTGTATCAATAAAGCTACTCCTGATACTTCAGCCAACACTAATAGGAAGTAGCCCATAGACATGAGCAATATTAAACAAGTGCTAATCAATGCATCTCAATTGCAACCAAAACACAACACTAAAGAGGTGGTGTTATCAATAACCAAGAACAAACAAGCAATTTCTTACTATTAATAGACATATTTTTATAGACCAATTAATTATGTGCAATAATGTACAGAAAACAGGGATAAAGTCAAAAACAAACATAAAAAAGCAACTTACATGGATAACAAGAACTGGACATTCTATTGCACCAATTTTGTCAATATTCTGTAGTTAAGAAAGAAATAACTGAGTGTTAATGGTAGAAATGTCCAACTACCAATACAACGAAAGAGACAATGAATGAGCCATAAGATCAATAATTACCTTGTAAATATCAAACCAATATGTCCGCTTTACAGGGTACAATACCCTTAAACCAGATAATATTGGGCTATGTAACACAACACCTCTCAAGTTTGGTGACCGTGATGCAAGATCAATAGTGGGACCACTACCAACAGACTGTCCATAGAGTATTAATTGTTCGTCTTTCACCCCATACTTCTCCTTCAGGCATTTATATACAGCATCAATGTCTGTGTATGTATTACACTCTGATGGCTGTTTCACAGAAACGGAGGGTTGTGTCATATCGTGACAAGAGCTAGTGGCATAAGCACTTAGAGGGAAATTCAGAATTGCTGATAACGGTATTCGGATAAACTTTATTATCTAGAATGCTTATTCAGATCAAAGAATGGACAGACTTTTGCAGATACAAGGTACAAGGAAAGTCAGTTGCCCCATGAATCTTCCAAGATATACTAGGAGAACTCAAATACCAAGAAACTAATAATTTAAGCACATCTAATACATAATCACTTGTATAGATCCAGAAATTGCTTTCCCCTGTGAAATGATAGTCACTTAACCCTTGATGACATGACTAAGTTGGCAATAAATATGGGGCATATCGATAAAAAGTAGTTATACTAACTATCTGAACCTCAGTCAATATACTGAAACAAAAACAGCTAAAAAGTTAATGTAATCTGCCTTGCTCATAGAAAGTGCACACATCCAGCTGCGATGTCAATTTCAATTCCGAAAATAGGTAAGCTGATGCTTGTGCATACAGCTGAACAAGATGTGTAAATTAACTGAAATACACAATTATCACAACTCATAATTTACATCCTCACCCAAACTCTGATAGCATGTACCTATTTTCTTGTCTCTAGAGTATTGAAATTATGAGGTGGTGATTGCCTGGTAAAAGGGCATAGCAATTGATGAGATGTGATATTTGGTAAAAAAGGAAAGCTATTGCCAGTTTTCATTTCCAAGTTGAATGCATATTCAGAAAATAAATCAAGGACAATACACAACTCATCATCTTGGAACCATGGGATCTACATAAAAACTTTTGTGCGGCCGTATGATTAATGGCTACATCTCAAATTTGAGCTTCTACGAGGTGGTATCTGGGTTCTTATGTGTGCTCGTTTCTGAACTACAAGTCCATCTAAAACCTTTTCGCTTAATACACTATAGGCAAGAATGAACAACCATGTCAGTGGACGCTATCTCCCCCGATATATTTCATCAATCACTGTTTAGTAACTTGTATAATGCTTTCTTGACAATGAAACAATGAATACATTTGTCATTGTTATCATCACAGTCAAGCAAATGGTATTGCAAACATTTTGCAGCTCGTGGGTTAGGAGAAGCAAAGCTAGCAGAAAACAAGTGAAAAATGTAATACCATTTTATCATTATATAGAACCTTCCTAACGGTTTGAGAAAAACTGATTCCAAAAGGAATAAGCAATTCTACTAGCAAGCAGTCTGACGGTCCCACTAACTATAATCTACTAAGTCAAAAACATGTTGCTGTTCAAAGTAGGCAGCTACCTTGCCGGACGACTGTCCATAACCTGAGTAGTCGTACCTGAAAAAAACAGAATAAGCAAGTAAGAAAAATAACCTTTGACATTATAGGTAGCTAATTATAGCAGCCGAGATGGAAGGTAACGACTACACTTTCCAATGCTTGCAGGACCTGCTTCAGCTATTTTTTAATGACAAATTTCAATTATTAGTTCTTAAGACTTCTATAATCAATTATAGATGCTTATCCTAACATATACTTATCCTAAGTATTCTCTCATTGAGAAACCTTTTCAAATCTGTCCAGACTTAAACAGTGCATTCCAAGTTGATTCCAGCTCGACAAGGTATGCTCTTGCAAGAGCTTATGGTCAGTGAAATGATAAATTTCACTACAAATCTCTTCCTTATTTTTCACGTCTCCAAGTCTATAATCGTTACATGAATTAATACTACCAAAAATAATTAATTAATGTAAATAAAAAAAATTACCCCATCAGATTGATGCGTAGGCGGACGGTAATCTCCACGAACAGCTCATACATCTGACCTAAATCGGCGGCGTTGCCGTGGGAATAGAGCATCGTAGCGGTGGCCTTGGGATGGCTGATGTGCACCGCCACCACATCGTTACCGCGGCGCGTCCTCAGCTTCAAGACGTCGACGCCTTCCCTATGCGGAACCTCCGGTATGCAAAGCGCTCCGCCGCGCGACTCGTCGGCCACCACCGTGTATGAAGGCGGATTCGGCGGGAAGAAGGCGAACTTAGCCGCAATCGATGACGTCACCCCGCCCATACCTTTTTTCCTCCTCAAACTATTCCCCTTTCTGTGGCAGCTGACTGAATTTGCTTGCACAGTTCATAAATAAAGCTCACAACTTTCTCTGTAGCAACTTCCGCAGTCGTATTGAGATCTCCTTTCAGAGAATGAACGCGGCCGGCGCGGGGAGGTGGCGCGTGTGGAGGAGGGGCGAGCAAAGGAAAGTAAGCAGAATTTTCCAAGGAGAGCGGCGTTAGTAGTTTTATGGGGATTCGGGACTTTCGAACGTTGGAGAAATTAAATTTACACTAGACTCGTAAATTGAAATTCAACCAACTCTAGTCTTTTATCTTCACAAAGTCTGTTAATAATAAATTGAGAAGACTCTATATTTATTATTTACAATAATTTGTGTGTAATGGTCAGAATTCGGTTTTCAGTTTGATTTTCTGTCCAAACCAATTGTATTGAAAAAATGATTTTTCTTAAAAATTAAAACCGAACGGAACCGAATTACCTGAAAAATCGAACCCGAAAAATAGAAATCCAAACTATGAAAACCGATCCGAGCTGAAAAAACCGAAAAATCCAAAATATATATATATATGTAAAAATATAAATATATGCATATATTAAATATATATATATATACATATATTTAGTTATTATTATATTATTAATATATAT
>JAYDZE010576144.1:0-11490 GCA_034509125.1 Monilaria moniliformis
AACACCATTGAAAGGGTCTCGAAGTTAAGAGGATCTTCAAGGAACAATTTCAACTCTGCAGCCCTCTTGGCGGAGCCGAAGCGGACGACGGGAGCCCTCGTCATTGCGTCCCTGTAAAGGGAACTAGTGGCCCCTCCGGAGGCATAGATAGCCTTACATCCTCTATTGGTGCTAGCAACCAAACAACCCTCCGTCGTTGCCATCAGAACCGAGTATTCCCGTTCGTCCAACAACAGAGGCCCAGCAATGCCCCACAGGAATCTGCACATACTCCACCGGCATCTCGCACCACTGCCAAAGTATCGCCTCGTAATCCTACCCATCCAATGGAAGTCCCTCCAAAGACTTTCAGCTTTGCTTCTAGGGCGTACGAGGGGATCTTGCCCTGCACCACCAACTCAACAAAATTCTCGTCGTCCTCATCGGTAACTTTAATCTTCTTGGCGGTGGGTTTGGGAGAAGCAGTGTTAAGATCATCGGATTTGGGGGCAGCCGCCCAGGGGATTTTTGGTGAATCCTCCTTCACCATCAAGCGGTCGAATTCATACTCGCATCCGTGATATCTTCGAGAGAAGTGCGGGGAATGATGATGGACTTGATGAAGCCGACGCCAAAGAAGGCGATGAGGTAGATGAAAGAAGCGACGAATGTGACTATGGCAGCGATGTCGGACAGAGTAACCACGTGGAGAGGGGTGGAATTGCGGATCTTATCGCGCCATCGGAGTACTAGGAAGTGAACTGCCGAGAAGAAGAGAGTGAAGAAGATGGCGTTGGTCAGGTAGAGCGGAAGCCGAAGGGCTTGGGACGCCTTGAGCGAGTCATCGGCGACTTGGCGGGCTTCCATTCTAATTAATGAGCGGTGGTTGTCTTCTCCACCCTCTTAGAGAGAGAGAGAGAGAGAGCGCAGGCAGAGTAGGTTGGACTGCATGTTCGTTGCTTGAATTGGAATTTTGGTGGTGAATTGAATTGAATAAGGGGACGATAAGATCCGCAATTCCACCCCTCTCCACGTGGTTACAAATAATAGCAAATGATGGAGTTGTAGGAGTGGAGTAATCGATTTCTGATGTTTGTTCGCATGTCTGGAGACTTTTGGCATGCCAATAATACAGGTATAGAACACTGGCGACGCCAACAAGAACCAGTCGTTTCTCTCTCAAAAATTCTAACTACTATGGATTCCATTCAACCAGGATAATTTTCAAGATTCGATGCTATCAATTTCAGCAGAAAGTAGTGATCATACGACAATGTTTTCAACATATAACACAATGCACAGATGAATCAACGTAATAATTTCGAACAAAAAAATATGAACAAGCACTTATTGAAACAAGAAATTAAATCTTGAGACGTGTCTTGCATATCTTAAAGGATTTGCATATTCTGCCAAAGCCATTCAACGATTAAATCAGTTAAACAAAGAAAACTTTCAAGTCGGTTGTTTCAAGTGAGCACCACAGTCAAAATGGCTAGAAAAAGGAGATATGGTTCGAGTTTTTATAACAGAAATCCAAAGAGATTATTGGAATAAAGGCATAATACAAAGTCTACCAAAAGAATAACCGAACGAATAGAAATCAACAGTTGAATGAAAAGTTTTAAGCTACTATACATTTCCGCTCATTAATTCAAGACTTGACACTGGCAACATCTTTACTAGACCTGTTGTACTTCATATGGCTCTTCACTAGTTGACCCGCAGCAATGGCTGACATCAGAGACAGCTCTCCTGCTAGAACTGAACCAGCGACGATGGTGGCTAAGAGGCGGGAGTTGGATCCTGGAGCCTCCTTATTGGCTCCCTTGACCCCCAGCAAATTCAGACACGCCGACTGCGACGCCAGTTGAGTCCCGCCTCCAACTGTACCTACCTCAATGCAAGGCATCGTTACTGAGACGTGAAGGTCCTTCCCATCATTCACCGCTTCCATCATCGTAATGCAGTGCGAACTCTCAATGTTCTGTGCCGGATCCTGTCCGGTAGCTATATAGATTGCAGAGACGATGTTGCTAGCATGAGCGTTAAAGCCCCCGAGAGCTCCAGCCATGGCAGAGCCAGTGAGATTCTTGAGCATGTTAAGCTCCACTAGGGAAGCAACATCAGTCTTGAGCACCTTACTCACAATGTCTCCCTGGATGACGGCCTCACACACAACCGACTTGCCTCGTCCTTCGATCCAATTCACCGCAGCAGGTTTCTTGTCGGAGCAGTAGTTTCCAGAAATGCCCATCACATCCATGTCGGGGAACTGGTTGGTGAGGAAATCCAAGGTATTCTGAACACCCTTAGAAACCATATTCATTCCCATGGCGTCACCTGTGCTGCATGAGAATCGGATGTACAGATTCTTGCCGGCGACAGCGCATTTGATGCTCTGGAGCTTTCCGAATCTGCTGGAGCTATTGAACACCATTGAAAGGGTCTCGAAGTTAAGAGGATCTTCAAGGAACAATTTCAACTCTGCAGCCCTCTTGGCGGAGCCAAAGCGGACGACGGGAGCCCTCGTCATTGCGTCCCTGTAAAGGGAACTGGTGGCTCCTCCGGAGGCATAGATAGCCTTACATCCTCTGTTGGTGCTAGCAACCAAACAACCCTCCGTCGTTGCCATCGGAACCGAGTATTCCCGTTCGTCCAACAACAGAGGCCCAGCAATGCCCACAGGAATCTGCACATACCCCACCGGCATCTCGCAGCACTGCCCAAGTATCGACTCGTAATCCAACCCCTCCAATGGAAGTCCCTCCAAAGACTTTCCCGTGATGCGCTGTAAAGCCTCGCGGCGGATGGCCGCCGCACGGCGGCAGTCGCCTAGATTCGATTCTAGGGCGTACGAGGGGATCTTCCCCTCCACTACCGACTTGATAATTTCCTCGTCTTGTGCGTTAGTAACCTTAATCTTCTTAGCAGTGGGTTTGGGAGATGCAATCTTAAGATCATCGGATTTGGGGGCGGCGGCGTTGGGGATTTTTGGTGAATCCTCTTTCACAATCAAGCGGTCGAATTCATCCTCGTCATCCGTGATATCTTCGAGGGGGCAGCGGGGAATGATGATGGACTGGACGAATCCAATGCCGAAGAAGCCGAGAAGGTATATGAATGAGGCCACGAATATGATGATGGCAGCGATGTCAGAGAGAGTAACGACGTGGAGAGGGGTGGAATTGCGGATCTTCTCACGCCACCGGAGGAGCAGGAAGTAAACGACTGAGAAGAATAGAGTAAAGAAGACGGCGTTGGTAAAGTAGAGCGGAAGCGGCAGGGCGTCATTTGCCTTGATGGAGTCCTCGGCGACCTTAGTCTGACGACGGCGGGCTTCCATTCTGGTATGTTAATTGACTTGGCAAAAGAAATGCAGCGGTGTTTGTGTTCTTTCACCAGTGAGTGAGTGTGTGTGAGAGAGAGAGAGAGCAGAGTAGGCTGGACTGCACTGCTTGCTGCTGGGATGGGAAATTTGGTGGTTAATAGAATTGAATGACTATAATGATGTATATATATGATGAATTTGTTAGTGAAAAGGAAGGTGCGGTACAGGTTCGAGGCCTTGAAATGTATATCTTTAATTGAATTTTGGCCGTGAATGAAATATTCGGCATGTGTGTCAATTCAATAGTCAAATTGTATAACTCTGACTAGCTGTTTACTTAATTCAATCCGCGTGCATAAGTTTAAATTTTGGTACATAGGTGGCACAAATATTTAAAGTAACGGCAAGTTTGGCTTTGAAAGTTCTTTCTTTAAGTGATCGTGTACTGATTTATTCCAAGAACTCGTAGCTTTATGAATTACATTACCCTTACTTTTATTTTAACTTATTTTAAGAAAACTTCAAATTAAAGTCATTTGACTCACTTTACAGTAATTTGTTCCGTCAGATTTACAAAGTTCTTAGAGATTTTACGGTAATCGGTGATGTATTCGTTTACCGCTATATTTATATTTCAAAAGTTTAACGAATCAAATTGACAAAGATAAAGAGGAAAGAAAATAATTGTAATTTCTTTGGTGTATTATATAATATATTCTGATTTATGTTATTGTTCTGAATGTTAAGATATCATTGCATTAGTGTTTTAACTTAACCAGTTCTTTTATTAATTTTTAATTCTTCAATTCTGATGCCTAATATTTTATGATGGAATTGTCAATTAGACACTTAATTTACGGGTCTACCATTACATATTTTAGTTTAAAATAATTTAGTTGGTATAGGATAGCATCCCAAATTTGACTTTGTAAGTCGATCGTTTGTAATTCCGGGTTAGTTGCTAATTGAAAATAAACCAATTCTGCATTTTATTTGGAAAAATCAGGGAAACATGTTCAGTGTGGGGTAGGTGTAATATTATGCAATACATAAAATTTCAGTAATATTATAGCATATTTATTAACACATATATGTGTATTACATGAATGCCGTAATTCGTACGCTCATAAAATTAATAATGACTTGATACTATAAAATCTAAAATTTAAGTTGAGCAAAATATTAAAATAGATGCAAAAATGACCTTCTTAATTAACTTGATGTGCTAATTCGACTCTACACGCGTCTCCAAGGACATTAATGTCCAGGATCCATTTAGCAAGCTCTAATGACATCAACTTAACGTGAAATAGTATTGTGGCCAAAAACTGTGACCGTTCTACCCATTTAGCAAACCCTAAACAATACATATATTTCATAACATATACAATAATACAATAACACACATGATATTAAAATAAACAATAAATAGTCCACGACATGAGATCAACAAATTCCACAAACCTTAAACATGAACTTAGCCCTTAGGAAATAAAAATATAATTTCAAGTTTACTCAAAGCTTGATACGTTTTTGAATATGTAAATTCTATTTATGAAGCCAAATCTTTTATTTCGAAATCATTCTTCTAACTATGGGCGCAACTATACATATCATAAGTTTGAAATATAAAATATTTTTAAAAAACTCTACATCTTAAAATTTTCATAAGTTCTAATAAATAATTTTAAACAGAATAAATGGTTTTGCGCTGTGACACTGTAAATCCTAACAAAATATTAGTAATGTGAAATGCCAATTTCTTCTGGTCTTACTTGGACTGGACTGCAGAAATAGATGCCAATAATAACTAACCATTGCGTTAACGCAACTTAGTTTTTCTTTTTCTATTCTCTTAAATTGGTTCTTCGGTGTGGACTTGAATTTTCTAATATAACTTTGATATCCAAATTATATTTCATGATCAACTAATTCGATGAAATTGTCGTCTCAAAAAAAAATGCTGTGAAATTTCCCATTCCAAAAAAGATAAAAGATAATGATAATTTTTAAAGAACATTTCATCAAGTCAAAAATAATGAGCGTATCAATCCTCCAGTCCGTAGATAGCATATTGGTTACAAATGCTAACAAGAGTCGACCTATGGTATCGATATCGCACAAGGGATTGCAACTCGCACACATCGGGCGCCACAACATCGATGCAGAACCGACGCGGAGACGGAGACGAGATTGCGGGCAATAGCGCATGCGAGGAACCACGCAACACACAGGCAGCAAGCCAGGGCAATGCAAGCCCAACAAAGGAAGCTGCTTGCCCGGCGGCTACGCACATACATCACACGGGCACGAGTGCTGGCAGGGGCGAGGCTGTGCCCAGCCGTCCGCGGGCCGATGGACGTGGGTTCCGAATAGGCGATGGGCCAGCCCACTTTCAGTATACTAGGATCGAGTCCTTATTGTCTTGGAGTCTTTTGTTTCAAAAGTCCTTGTTCGAGTAGCAAACTATGTTATCTCCTTAAGAGATATACATTTTTTATTTATTTATTTGTTAGAGTCTTGTGTTTATCTCCATGGGAGATATACGTGATAGTTTGTTTAGGAATCTTGAGTTGTAGTCTATAAATACTCCCTTGAAGTTAGAGAGGGAGGTGTGTCGTATAATAGGTATAATTGGGATTCCACCTAGGTATTTGGTGTGGAGGGCCACACAAGAGGATTTGTATTCTATTTCTCGGCAATAACTATAATTCCATCGTTACTTTTCTTTTCAATCGTCATTTCTTACTTTGCTCGCATACTTGCACTACTTTTCTCGTATTTAGCATATTTGGCCTTTACTCCAGATTAATTGGTGCGGTGCACATGGACTAAGGCCAGCATTGAGAAGGCCATGAACCCGCACATCTTCCACACTTCGCTCAGCAAATTATCCCCCGTGCCCCCTACGCTCTGAACCTTGGCCCACAAAACCGGTCTGGACGCCCGAATCCCAGGGCGTGCTGAGGCCGTAGCACCTTGCCACCAACCAACGCCTCCCATGTTTCTGCCCACAACACCATCACTCGTCGCGCGCAACGACGGTCGTAGCGCCCACACCTTCCCAGCAGCACGCGCCAAGATGCCAGTCACCACCAATCCACCAAATCGTCACTAAGCATAGTCGCACGCCTAGAAAGGTTAGAGAATGAGATAAATAACATGCGCAAACAATTCCAGACCCTAGAAGTGGGAATTGAAGCTCGCCTCGAGAGGTTCTTCGAGAAACTCATGGTCACCTTAACACAAGGATCGTCGTCGTCCATCGGCTCGCAAGATGACAGAGAGCCACACCATAAAAAATTGGCTCGACTGAAACTGCTTCACCAGTAACATCGTCTCCAACATCGAAGGCTCCACCCCCATCGCTAAACGGGGTACAAAAATATCTGACTGTACTACAGTCATAATGCCTGGCTTCCAGCCACCACCAACAAGCAATTTTCCACCCATCTCCGACTCAGGCGAGTCCCTAGGCTCTACTCAGCACACCAACACCACCACATACCACCAAATCCAAGCAACATAAGCCACAACCGGTGTTCTGCCAAAGGCAAGGACGACGAGAGCCATAGCCGCCGTCTCACCAAAACCACAAGACCATATCATCGAGATAGTTGTATCTCACACCCTGACACCACCGTGCAAGGAGGATGGCTTCGACATCCTCATGCAGGAATTTGATAGCAATCGGAAAGAATCCTTGAGCTCGTGCTCGAGGAGGAGAGTCCGAGCGCGCGCACATCGGCGCCTGCCGAGAGGCGCAACCCACGCTGTCAGGCGCACGCACTGACACCACCACCGTCTCACGGCCAGGACAAGAAGTAGCCTTTCCGACCTGCCTCGATGACACACCCGACACCCACATTCCAGAGCAAGCACCGTCAACCCACCAACAGATCGACAAGGACACAAGCCCACAGAATCAACGCCTATGGGTTACATTGGCGCAACGGGCCGTCAAACACCGAACAAAGGGGCACCGGGAAGTCATCATGCTCCATCTCGTTCTATGATCCACTGACGGACCACCAATTACTAATTATGTTGATCATAAAGGACAATGGCATGATTTATTTTATACAATAACTTATGAAACCATTCTTCAATAATCTCATAAACTCGGCTATGTATCCAGAAAAATAATAATTCATAAATGATCGGTTTATGCATTTATTTTTCATTGTATATGTTTTAACTAATTAATATAATGATATTTGCTAATATTTATAATGCTTAATTATCTTGAATAAGACGATATATAATGTTGTTTATTTTAAAATACATATCTGACTTCCAATAACTTTGATAGAATAATACATTTAAGATAATAATGATATTCGAAAAAGTAACAAATGATATTCTGTAATTGTTATAATGATATTTACCAACAGTGATTTTCATTTCATAAATATGTGGAAAACATGGACAAATTCATCAATACCATTCTTGGGCAAACTAAGTTATAATAGAACATAACATATACTAATTATGTTTTAAAAAAATTGACGAAAAGAAAGAGATACATATGTGGCATTTCTAATCTTCGTTTTGGGATCTTTGTTTGTTTTTCTCTTTTACCTTGTCACAATTTCTTGCATCATGATGACCAACTCACCACATTCCGCACATCTTCGAACGGGTTTATTTAAATCTCTCACGACCTTTTCTTTTCTCGATATCGACCGACTTCAAAATCTCTTTGTCCTCACTGTATTCGGAGGGTGAACTTCAATGACATCCGGCCTGGTTGCACCATAAAAGTCCTCAATCATCTTCTTCTTTTGAATAATTGATGATACTGAAGATTCGCCAAAATTTTGTAGCCCCACATCATCAATAACTGCTGTTAGGCTTTGAATATGATCCATGCTGCCTCCAGCTCTTTGAACTAAACCAAATAATGATGCATACAACTTGTCCATAACCTTATGCTTCTCGTCTATTAGCGCGTGATCTTATATTCCATCACCTGAGAAACCGTGAACAACTTTAACTAGAGACGGCTTTACTCACCTAGAACCATAATATTTCTTTGGAATCAACTTTACATCTTTATTTTTTAAAACAAATATTATATCGCTGCACAATATGTCAACCCTCACGCATAATTTGCACCCGCAGTAGTATAAGTCATTCTCAATCTCGTATGTGATCGTCCATGTGTTTCGGCTATTGTCGACAACTTTATACATCTCCATGCTTGACTCATTCGACATCTCCACCACATGACATTTGAATCATGCTTCTGAAATTTCTGTTTGAATGGTTTTGAACATACTATCCGTGTAAAGCGTAGCTGCGTGTTTTTCAATTGACAACTATGTTGCCAAAATGGGTTCAATAGTAGAGTCCATGTAATCCAATCTTACATTTTCATTTCTTTGGTGATTCAATGCATGATTAAAGTTCATAATAAATTCAACAAGATTGGAACGAAGCTTCATGTACCTTTTGAAAAAACTATTCTTAGACTCTGACATAGACATTGTCTTCAGCACTAAACCCATTGGAAAATTCCTGAAGAAAGCAGGAACCAATATTCTCTATACCCATACATAGTTTAAACCATACTTCATTAACCAAATCATATCATTCCATGACCTCATTCCAAGAATCTTCAAACTCACTAGGCTCGATCAATTCTGACCACACACATGCATTTAGATCATTCTTAAAATCTTCATTCGACAATAGAGGTTTAGGAACTTTATCAGGAATCTTTAGCATTATATACCACATGCACCAACGATGTCTAGTGTTGACGAGTACACGTTCAATAACAGCTTTCATACCCAAATCTTGGTCAATTATTATCAATTTAGGTGATGCTCCCATACATTCCACAAATTGTTTGAATAGCCATGAAAATGAATCAGCATCCTCATTCGACAGCAACTCAGTGACAAAAGTAAGTGGCTTACCATGATTGTTCTTGCCTGTGAACGGCCAAAAATCATGCAGTACATATATAGCGAATATGAAATTAACTTAAACTGTTAAATCATTATATGACAATGATGTTATCATTACCGTATGTGAAACATACAAAAACATGTATTGTTGAAGAATATGTTGAACGATCACTCTATATCTAGTCATTAAATGACTATTCTAAAAGCATTATTGTATTTAAATAAAATCATCAACACAATCTTAGTTTTCCTAATCATTCTGTACATGTTTTAATAATAAGTTTGAAAATAATGACGCACTTACCGGTTAGTATAATATGTTGTATCAAACGCGACGACATCCCTAAACATATGAAAATTTCGCTTTGGAACTCTATCATACCAAAAAAATCTTTTCAGCTTATCTTCCCCATCCAACTTGAAAGAATAAGTGAACCCACCGCAAGATTCATTTTTCATACGTATTTCATTAAACAACATTTGTGCATCTGTCCCCTCCACGTACGCTTTCATGTCACGGGCATAATTCCTTACTTCGAAAACAGTACATCCAACACTGTCATATCCACCCAATATTTCATTCAGTAATCTGCAAGCGTGTGTCAGACCAATATTAGCCTTAACACAGTCGACTATAAATTTCTGATTCAACTCATCAATGCTACGATTTAAGCTCATGAATCGCTTGTGATGGCCATCGAACATTGGGTGGTTGTGTGCCTCAACAAATTTCATTATAATGTAACCATCCTGCCCATCCTCAGATACATACTTTAATGAAATATGAGCATTACATTGACACCTCTTAGATGTTCATCTACGTTTATTAACAAGTCCTTCATGTGCATTGGTTGCATCCAAATCGTCAATCCTCTTTTTTCCTTCTCTGCTACAAACTACATAACACCACCTAGTCACTTCTCGTTCACATTTTGAACCATATTTACGTGTGTCAAAACCCACTGTATGCGCATAGTTCTCGTAAAATATTGTAGCATCTTCCAAAGTCTTGAATTGTTACCAATATGAGGCTTCAATGCATCTACGCATCCAGGCATGTATGCAACTGTAATGACAAAAAATATGATTATTGTCAATCTTGTATATCATTGTTTTTGTAGGTATGTATCATTACACGTACCAACGAATATCATTATAATTATATACAGTAAAGACACAGGTAGACCACACCGCATTTAAAAAAAAAGGAACTTCACTATTAGACACTTGATTTATGATAATGTTATATGATGTGTATAATGAAATTCTTCAATTGCGATACTGAGCATGATGTTATTTTACAATATCGCCTGTAAACTTGAACGGCGTGATATTCTCTTAAACATTATGCTTAAATAATGATGTTTGTAGTTTTGTACAATGATATTTACGGTAAATACTAATGATGTACTATGATGGTCGTATTTTTACTCTGTGATAATTTCACAGTTCAGTTGAATCCTCATGATCCAATGATAATTACGATTATGATAATGAAGCGAGAATGATATAATCATATTTTGTAGGTGAATTAAAGCCTCGTTATCGAAATAATTATGAGTTAAGGCCTCATAAGCGAGAATGATATAATGATACAAATGAAAATATTATCGTTTTAACAATTTCAACTTATCATTAAACCAATTACCATATATCATTAGATGACCAATCAAACATATAATATATCATCAAATACCTTCTAATGTGTCGTCGGAATTCATTCTTTCACACGATTTTTATACCAACGTCCTCACGCGACGAAAAACAAATATATGTCACAGTTTTTCTATAAATGGTGGTTGTTATGAATTGTGCATAATAACAAACAAGTACAATATTAATTTATCATCTAAAACTCTAACGAAAAGAAGGCATTTATCATATCAACAAAATTTGCGGTTGTTACTATAATTAAGATTCTAAATCTTTTAAATAAAATCAGTTGACGAAAATATAGGATATTATGTAACCACGTTTTTTGTAAAATTACCATACTATCATTTTCATTTTTTTTTTGTTAGATTTCTATACGACATGTGGCATAAAATCAAGCATTAGATCTAAAAAATGGATGTTATAAATTAGTTTTTAGTTATATAATAAAAAATAGTTTCGATATGATCACACTTCTATATATATATATATATATATATAGAGTTATAATCAAATTCAAACCAATTCTTATTGTAGAACCGAGAACCAATCTTGATCGTCCATTTCAAAAATCAAACGGTAGATATGCATAACACGTGGCGGCTTTATAAT
>JAYDZE010576155.1:0-11490 GCA_034509125.1 Monilaria moniliformis
GCGGTTGAGGAAGTAGTGGAGGTAGTGGGCAGTTATAGCCGAGCTTCTACCTTCTAGAAGCCTTCCTTGGGGCCAAGTTGCTTGTGTCTGGGCCGGACTTCTTGTGGACCGAGTTTTACTCCGAGGCCTACTTATGTTTGGGCCTGTAGCTTGGGCCTAGATGTTGGGTCGTATCCTATCACTATGGGTGTGCATCATGTCGTGAGGCAGTAGATCTCTTTAAACTACCATCAGATTGTCGGGTCTCATCATCGTGTCGTGAGGCACTAAGTCGGGGTGGCGATATCTCCTCGTCCTGTGAGGGGCCAAATCGTTGGGGCTGCTTATCAACATAACTCCCACGTCCAAAAGTAGGAGACCTCCTCCGAGATGTGTGGACAATTAAGTCATGAATCTGCTGGAAAATCCGTCAGCTACTCGAGCTACCAAGCACTGAATGGTACAATGTAAATTTGCTGAGATAGACTCATTGGTAGTTGCTATAGACTTCTCGACTCAATCGCCACACTCAATAAGAGTTGTTATAGATTCCTCGACCCAACCAACACGCTCATTAAGAGCTGCTATAGACTCCAATAATCTGGCCCTAGTCGGCTCCTCCTTATGCCTTCTATCTGTCTCAACCTCATGCCCCTGACGCTTTGATCCATGTTGAGATGTATTAGGAGTAGAATTTGCATCATCTTCTAGTACCGAATATGATGAAAGGGTGCGTGTCGACCGTCTGTGAGGCTCGACAACACGAGAAGTGTCTACACGTCTCATCTTTCCTACAGGACGCGGCAATATATTATTGGGCGCATGAGGAGGCACTCTCACAGCCATTGTTGGCCCGCCCATGTGTCGCCATTATGGCAGGAATCAAATGGTGAGAACATAATTCAATAAGGTTGACTGATAATAAGCATCACCAATCTCTTTCTCAATATTGGGCACCAACCGAGGGTTAACCTCATGTTGCAAAATAAAAGAAAGAAAATTCATAAAAAACTTAGTCAATCAACCAAAATTTATATATATTTAAAAGTAAATAAGATTACATGCTCATAAAAAAATGAGTAAAATCGGCGCTCACTTCCAAGTGACCCATATCAAGCATCTAGTAACTTTGAAGTTGGCATCTCAGCACTCGTACATGTTTCTCGGATCATGAATAGCCTCATACGACCAAATCAGTCGGATCCAAACTGGTTCATAAAGTGGATGACCTTCCTCGCGTCGGTGATCTCCTTCGGGTCCTTTTTCAGCACACTCATGCAGTGGTATAAGATCTGAAATGAATACGAGCTTTGTGGGAACATGTCCACCTTATCCAAATCCTCACACAATATTTACAGAGTGCTTATCGCTACACATTATTATCAGATATGTAATAAATATATATGGGACCTTCAAGTAGTCATTCAGATCGTCGTTCAAACGCTTTTCCTTGAATCGTAAGCTAATTTAGCAATGTTTATCTTCTGCTTAATTGGAATTCTATTATGTGTGCTTGTTTTGGATATTTCATACGCCTCGTTTAGATCGAAATCGCTTAGGCCAAACATCAATCTAAATACCAAGGAGTACTCGGTCATCCAGTATATCTATTCACCAATACGGAACCACTTCTCGAACAACAAGATACTTAGATCGTACAACTCATCGGCTAGCAGTTGGAGTAGCACGATGTTCGCACTCTCCCATCACCTGAGGTCTAATATATGACCAAATTAGCTATGTCTAAAGTTGCGCAGACAACCGATGCTCTCCAAAATGTCCGCCATTTCTGTCAAGACCTCAGTTCGGACGTATAAATTCATACACCCAGGATAGTTTTGCATGTGGGGTTTCAACAATGCAAAACGAGGCCGCCACAACATATATGATTCGAGTTAGATCAATTAACTGTAAAATATCATGAAAAATACGTAATAAATATGGATTATGTCCAATACTGTGCTCATTCTGTGTTCAATTAAATCATGTTAGAGTATTTACGAATTTGTATATGTAAGATATTATGTGCCGTGTCCACTGTATGTCAACCGCATCCTGCCTAGCGTGTCTAAAATTGGCAGAAAATGTATTACCGTGTCTATACCTAAACCTCAAAACCTATATGTGTCCTCCGCTTCCGTAACCACAAGAACATACGCAGAAAAACGAAAATGGAATGCAGCAATCATCAATAATCATGCAATATCGAGTCCTTAGTGTTTATACAACTACAAATCGCAATTTAAAACATATTTCCAGAGATTTCTCACTGGATGATGAATTTCTTGTATTTCACCGCCTCTCAATGGATTCTGACAGGATGTACGCCATGCCGAACACTCCACCGGGAAAATGCACTCACGCACTGATTCCGTGCACAATAAAGATATAATTTTCTGTTTCCGTGCTGGTGAATACCGTGTGCCGCGGTGGCTTGAAAACAGAGAAGAGAGAGAGAGAGAGAGCGCTAACGTTAAAGAAAGAGAGATTGTGTGGTGGATCACAGGTTTGTCCTTATTTGGGGTGTCTTTTTTGGATAAAGTCTGGATAAGTTAAATAGTTAATTATTAGTAGTGGGACATGTTGGAGTTCAACTGTTTCCACCACCCTAATGTGTCCATCCGTGTCTGCAACCGTGTCCTGATCAAATGTGATTCGAGTTGGATCAAATAATCATATATAATATGAAAACAATGTAATAAATATGAAATGTATCCAATAATCCGTATATTAAAGGACCATGAATAGATTAAAAGGTGCAATAAGCTTACCGTGTCCAATTGTGTCCAATATCGTGTTCTAATCTACGCGACCGTGTCAAATTTATTCATGTTAGAGTATGTACAAACTCATGATATTATGTGTCGTGTCTAATATATGTTAACCGTGTCCGGCCTACCATGTCTTAAATAGACCGAAAATGTATATCATGTATATACCAGAACCCTAGACATATATCGTGCCCTCCGATACTGTGTTCTTAAGAACACATGCAGAAAAACAAGAATGGGACACATCTATCATTAATAATCATGTGAAATTTTGAAGCCGTTTTTTTCCTTGTGCAAAGTCATCTCTTGACCGTTTTCTACGGGATGTACATTTTGTGGGTCCGTTTTTTTCTGTTGTTTAAAGTTGAATATATATTTTGATTTAAGTCAATTTATTTATTAATTATCAGTGGTGGAATTCATTGGAGTGTGTTTATTTTTTTCATTGAAAATGACTAAAAAAATTGTATTTTTTATGAACGTGATAAATAATTCATATACGTTGTCTTTTCGGCTAATTTTGGATATTATCTTTTTCTTCCTGTCGTAATTCTATCAGATTAATCCCATAAACATTTTTATGCACTAAATAGTACAGACCGATACAAGCTAGCCCGAGTTATTGCCTATTAGGCTGAAAATCTGTCTGGCTGAGCCGACAACTCTAATATTCAGATGTAACCTGTGGTTGTATAATTTTACAATAATCGGTTTGTGGGGTTAGCACATGTGCATTAATGCCATAACAATAATATATTCATCTCTCTCTAACATAGTTCAAATAGTGTAAAAACCATACTCAGATAGTCAGATGCAACTCCTGCTAACATTAGTTTCAGCCGAATACTTCTTATTTTGAGTGTTTGACATAATCTACTGATGTACATGAAACAAACATTGAATTGTGGCTTCTTTATGAGAAATTAATACCTGATATGCAATTCAAGATTGCATTTAGTTAATAAACTCAGCACATATCTTTAAATTTTTAAATGGAGATTAAATTTAGATCGAGACCCATGTATTAAAGAATATTTTCCAAATATGTATAAGCACCTAACTTTGAAGCTCGAATAGTAATTGGGTTCTGCAAAATAGTATAGTGTGTAATTCAGCTATGTCATTGATAAAGTAAATATTTCTTTGTTTTTCTTTCTTCTAATCCGTCCATTTAGTTCAAAATTATCTGCTACATTGTACAAAGCAGATGCATATCAAATCCCATCACACATTCTGCAAGAAGTTCTTTTGAAGAAAAAAATGTTATCTATACTCTTCATTTCATATCATTTTCTCTTCGAAAAAACACCAATGTTGTCTGCACTTCTCACTTTCACTTATACAATGAAAATGGAGCACAATATTTCTCAACATCCCTTTTCTATCTGCAGCAGCAACACTTCCTCCCCTTCCTTCGCGTCCGTTCTTGATCTCAAACACTCACAAAACAAGCACGATTCTCATGAATCATGTGATTAAAGGGACGCGCTCCATCCATTCATGCCGACTCTCATAGAAATCAGAACTTTCTTCAAGATGTGGTAGAGTTGATCGACCTTTCTTCTGAATCCACGCACTCCTCTTGATTTCCTACAAAATCAAGCATCCACAATCCCAGCGCTTATCAAAGCCCCCTTACAACACCAAGCTCTTCAAAAAACGATCTTGAGATCATCTGCAGACGTCGTGATTGAGAAGAATTCAAGACTCAAGCTGGGGTAGTCGACTCTAGGTAGCTGCAACCGGGTATTTTTCTGAGCCCTTTCTCACTCATCCTGTCCCTCAAATCAGATACATTCAACCATCTCTCAGCCTCTGCATAAATGTTAGACAATAGCACATAGTTCCCGGCATTCTGAGGCTCAACCTCAAAGAGCCTCTTTGCCACCATCTCGCCTAATTCAACATCACCTTGAATCCTACACGCCCCGAGAAGGGCACCCCAAGCACCAGCATGGGACTCCATAGGCACCGACTGTATAAGCTCATAAGCCGCCTTCACCCTCCCCGATTTCCCAAGAAGGTTCACCATACACGCATAGTGATCCGGAGACGGACTCATAGAGTACTTCTCCGTCATTAACTCGAAAACACGACACCCCTCATCAACAAGCCCACCATGGCTACACGTGGTCAAGATGACCGTGAATGCCACGTCATCAGGCCTCACGCCCTCATCTATCATCCTGTAAAACAGGGCAACGGCCTCTGCACCACAGCCGTGGATACAGAGGCCTTGGATCATTGAACAATACGAGACAAGATCACGTTGTGGCATTTCCTCGAATAGCTTGGTCGCTCGCGCCATATCCCCACATTTCGTGTTCATATCAACGAGAGCTGCAGCTACACGAGCGTGCGTTGTGTCATAGCATCCTTCGCGCATATAGGACTCAATCCATCTTGCTAGCTCAGACGATCCCAATTGGGCGCAAGCAGACATCAAACTCACTAGTATGAAATCATCTGGTTTCAAATTCATAGCCCACATTTCGCCAAATACCTTCACCGCCTCGCCTGGCTTCCCGTTCTGCACGTACCCCGACATCAAAGCGGACCAAGACACTAAATCCTTGCTAGGCATTTGATCAAACATAAACCTCGCAGCCACCATATCTCCAGCCTTTGCATAACCACCAATTAAAGTAGTATAAGAGACAACATCTCTGACAGGCATTTCATCAAACACCTTCTTTGAAGTCACCAAATCACCCGACTTCACTAACCCCTTAATCATCGCATTCCACGTGGCATAATTTCTGTTAGGCATTTCATCGAACATCTTCCTAGCAGCATCCATATCCCCGCAATTCAAGCACCCTACCATCATCGCAGTCCAAGAAACCTCATTTCTCACAGACATTTTATGAAATACCTTCCACGCAGACTCAATCTCCCCACACTTACCGTAAAAATCAATCAAACTCGACCCCATAAACACATCCCCCTCCGTTCCGCACCGCACTGCCGCCGCGTGGAAAACCTGCCCCTCCCTCAGCGCCAAAACGCTCGAGCAAGCCTTAATCAATGAAGGGAAAGTGTACTTATCCGGAAGCACATTAGCCCCTTTACGCATCCTGCTAAACAGCGCGAAACACTCGCTGAGAGACGCATTCTCGCAGTGAATTTTCATCAGAATGTTCCAGAGATAGATATTAGGGCTGATTACGGCGTTGAATGTGGCTGTGGGGTAACGAACGTTGGTGGGCTGCGCGGCGGTGCAGATGGTGATGAACTGGGCGATCAAATGATGGTCTTGCTCGCAGCCTCTGCGGATGATGTGAGCGTGAACTTGATTGAGACCTCTGGGGGTTTTGCAAGTTTTTAAGAGTGAAAGAATGGCGGGGGATGAATGCGCCGAGACTGGCCGGAGGGGCATCGGAGAAGATTCGGCGCGAAAAAACGCCTCCACATTTGCTAAGGTTATCTATCCCTCTTTTTTGAGCTGGGCTTTTCGGGTGCGACAAAAACATAAATTTCCATTTCTTTTGAAAGCACGAAATAATAATAATTAACAATCAATAATTTTAAATGATTAATTATGAAATTTTAAGGTTCTTCCATCATTATAAATAAATTCATTGCTCTCTGAAAGTGGCAGCGTTGTAATGGCAGCAAGAAAGACGACGAGAATAGAGATTAGGTATTTTGAATAAATTTTTAAAATGAAAAAAATTTGCTACTATCACCATCCCCCAAAAATTTGCAATATTGATGATGATAAGATTTTTAATAAAATGATAGGTATATATTTGGTTAGTATAAGTAAGGAGTATTATGAGAGTAATTTATAAGTAATGTTTAAAAAAAGAAAATTGCACACTCTTTGTTAACATATAATAAGACAATTGTTGCGAGATGGAGAAAGCATCTAATTACAATTAATTATTATTATTATTAACTAAATAAATAAAGAGTCTCAGACCAAACATCTAAAATTCTGATTTTAGGTTGCAATATTTTATTATGTCGATGATGAGTGTTCGAATTCTATGACCAATGCGCAGGCGGCCCTGACATTTCGGGGGCCTTGGACGACAAGGAATAAAGAGTTTGCTTAAGAAAAGAAATTCTGGGACTTTTGTAGTTAGTTAGGATCGATACATGATTGACTTCCATGTTTACGTAATTGTTTATTTTAATATTAATTATAAAGCATAATAAATCAGAAAATAATGAAAATAAGTATTAAAATAATTTAGATCTTCTAGTATTTTGAGAAGCAAAATTATCAATAACATTTTAAAGATCGAAATTTTTCCAACACCTCATTTTCAATATACAGAATTACTAACTCATTTATAATTTTTGAGATATAACAGAACGCAAATATAATTTTATCAATATTTTAAAAAACTTATTTACATCGCATCTACTATAACAAGTAGAATTACAGTTGTCAATTGGGCTGCGGGCCCAGTCCGGGCCAGACCTGGGTCGGCCCGTAGAATTTTACACCCAGCCCGGCCCAGGCCCATGACTGAGGTGGACCAGGCTGGGTTAAGCTTTTCAAAAATAAATGAGCTAAACTCAGCTAAAGACTATTTGCAAAGTGGACATGGGTTGTAAGTGGACTTGTAATAAAAAAAATTCCCTTTTTTTACTTAAAATTTCTCATATGTTAAAAGAAAATAAATTAATTTATTGAATTCATATGATATATGAAATAGAATTACAATTCTTACAAAATCAAATAATATTTAAAATGAATTACAACCTATAAACTTTTAATACAACTTATACTTTTATATAAAATTATAAAACATGAAATATGATTAATATCAATTATAAAATAATAAATAAATATAATATTTAGTTGAGATGGACCTAAAGTGAGCCTGGGCTGGGCTTCAAGTGAGCCTGGTCCGGACCTGGGTTTCGAAAACAACCTAAATGAAGCTCATCTCAAGTAGAAGGGTCAACCTAGCCCGACCCACTTACTCGACTAAGGTGGGCCGAGGTGGGCTAGTCGGCACAACCCAACTACCCAACTGACATCTCTTAAGTATAATCAACAATATGCAAGATGAAATAAAAAAATTATGAATGCAATACGCACATGAAGCAATACCTGGACCTACGCCTGGAGAATCGGATAACGGGTATCTGGTAACATCCGATCCGACCCGATACTCGTCGAATATCGGGTATACAATACCCGCGAATTTCAGTTTTGGGGTCGGGATCGGATATTGAGGGCGTGAAATATTCGAATATCGGGTATATCTGATCGGGTATCGGGCATACCCAAATACCCGCTAATTACCCGACATTAGCCGCCCCTTAATAAGATTTTTAGTTTTAGGCTTTTAGCTGCTAGCAGACTAAGTGTTTAAGCTTTTACTTATTCCACAAAACAAAACCCGCCGAACCCTTCCCTGGACCTTGCTTGCGCCGCCCACAATTCTTCATTGATAATTGCTTGAAATATATATAAAAATATATCAATAGTAATGATTTTGTAATATTCTGATGAGCTGGAAACTTAATGTATTATTATGTTAGTTGAGTTCATTCTTTCTATTCCAATTTCATATACAACTATTAGTTAATCTCCCTGCTAAAACAGTTACAAATATTCAAGAACATGAAGTGATGAAAATGTTGATAAGAAAGATTACATTTTCATTATTATACAGTGATGAGTAGATTTGGACATAGGCCAAAACATAAATCTGTTTTCATAAAACAAAACAACATAAATACGTCTTTTCCAGTTAGTATCAATCAATTTACATAATTAAACAAGCCAAAGCCTAATCGGTTTTAGCAGTTTCCTCACCATTTTGTTCTGATACATTTGAGGCGTAGGAGTTGAAGCAACCTGAATGGTAGACGAACAAAACCGACAATTTACATGTTGTGGAATGGCAGCGGTCAATTTAAAAATTATATATGAGTTTCGGGTGCGGATACCCACGTCGGATGTTAAGGTATCCGAATTATGCATCGGGATCAGGTGCGGGTGTGCGGTTGGCCGGATTTTCGGGTTCAGGTACCTGTGATTTTAGGTGCGGGTATCCGCGGATATCCGGTTCTGCAGGGGTAGCTGGACCTGGAGTTCTTCCAATGTTGAAGTTTGTATCTCATGACACACCAAAAAATAGTATATAGAATATCACAACGGGAGATAAACAAGCCAGTTGTCCCCTATAAATAGGAACGACAAACCCTAATTCGCAAAGAGCGCCTCCACTTTTCTCTTTCCTTCTTTCTAGCTGATTTATGTTCATTTCTGTCCTCTAGTGTTTCAATTTCAGCTCGCTACAGATACCAAATCACTCAAAATCCAGATCTCGTCGCTTGATTTGTCTCTGACGCCGTTTCTGTCGACAGTCTTTGTCTCTTCTTTCCACACATCATCCAGGACTCCGCAATTATTCAGTACCGCTTTGCTGCTTCGGATCTGAAAAAATTAACTGCTTCAGATATCTAATGAAATACGATTTGATTTTTGTTGTGTCTTCTGCCTTTTTGCTAGCTCAATTAAAGGTAGAGCTACGTTTTCTTTTATCTTTTTTTCCCAAAACCCTAAATTTAGTTGCTTTTGTGAGAAATTTGGATTCACAGTTGTGATTTACTCTACCTTCTGCTTGCCTACAAACCCTTTTTTGATTAAGTTGATTCATTTTTGGATTTTTCTGTTTATCAACAAAAAGATCGATTATTTTTTTGGCTAATCATATGCATATTTTGTAATTCTTTGTAAAAAGACTTTGAAATTGGAAATACGAAAGCTGGCAAAAGCACAATGCTGTTATGTCCTGGGTGCTGTGTGGAAGAAGATGCAGAGAAGTTTGCCGATTTGCTTGTTCTTGCTGATTATGCTTTTCTCGCACTTATTTCTTATATGGATGTTGAATTGGAAATCTTTGTAGTTGAACTGCATTGTTTCTTTGAATTTGTGATTTATGTTGCGTGCATCTAAATGACTTAATGAGGAAAAAGTATATGGCGGATCCTTTTGCCCGATTAGAATGCCCGTCCTGTGGCTGCAGGTGGTCTAGATTTGAGGCTTGGATATGATTGTTGCCTTGCTTACTGATGCTAAATTCAAGCAGAATTAATAAGTTTCTCATATATTTAGGGGCTGTTTACTTAGATAAATATAATATAGGCCAATCAACCCCATGCTTTGATTGAATAATCTGATTGTGGGCATTGATATAGATTGGGTTTGAAACAGAAACCAACTTCATCTATGTTGTTTTATTCTTGGGCTAAGTTAGATGTGGAGAAGGAAGATGATGAGCTTTGACAGGTACTGCTGAACGGCTCACTTTTCATCTTAGGTGTTTCTCCTGGTGCAGCCAATTTATTTGTGCTTGTGCCGAGCATCTGAGAAATGAATAGTCCACCTGATTAATTTTAATCCTAAGCTGATTCCTCTTTGTCCAAAGCTCAATTTTAGATGCCACATGGTTCAAATCTTGATGGCTGATGCTACTACATTTCATCCTTGTTCAGTAAAAGCATTTTCGTGTTTCGTGACTTGGGAAATAAGAACGAATGTTGATTCATAGAATTTTTAAGTTTATGTTTGTTTGTAGTGAAAATCTTGCAACTATTTGTCAAGAAGTTGTGCAAGCAAAAGGTTGATTTGTGTCCTTATTTACATTCGGGTTTTCATTAATGAATTTCTTGTTATGTAAATCAAGCATTTCAAGTTGCAATGCAGGATGAGAATGTGGAACAGTTTCCCACAGTTCCGAGCATCTGGAAGCAGTGCATATCTGCTTGAGTCTTGTAAGAATGGTGTTATAAGTTATTCATATTTTCAGTCAGCAATGCTCGGACGTGCTTACTGCGGTCAGATGTTCAAGTTATCTTGAGTTGTTCGTCGCCTTGTTTCCTGGTTGTGCTTTTGCATCCATCAAAATGAGGTCGGGGCAACTGGATTCTGCTTAACTTCATACTAGTGTGACTGTTAAGAGAAATAGTTTTAGCATTGTTATTAATTCCTTTTCAACCATTTTTTATGGAGCAACATGGATGCATAGAATTTATGAATTTGGAGTTTGGATTTCATTTCTTAACTATTTAGTTTATCATTTTTATTTGAATAGATTGGCATATGATTCCTTGTAAATTAACTGTTTTGGAGAATGAATGGATGAATGAATGAATCAATTATTTGTTTTCTAATATTGATCTCATATATTGAAAGTCTTGTAGGAGTTAGGTCTATATATATTCGTAGCGACTAACACGTCATTAAAGGAAATATGTATTGTAAACCCTTCTTCCATCTTTTTTCTAAAAATAAATCCTTCTTCCATCTCAATAATTTAACTTGTATTTCCATTTTGGTACTTTGTTTGTAAAATGTTTATATCCAGCTTTATATAAAGATGTCCTTTTTCAAATCGAAACACCATAATTTTGATATATTGACAATTTGACATCACTAACATTGGAGACGACGATTTATTATGTGAGTTCATATGTTTTAATGATGGGTAACTTCGTCGAATTAGCCGAATTCCATCTCCTGTAAACATATCAAAGGCCACTAAACAATCGCGACTATGATGGATTACTTAGTCCATGTAATTGACAACTTAATTATCAAAGAGCACACTTCGTGTGAAACAAATCGTATGTGAACGATGTAACCGAACAAAGATAAAAGGACATACTCATCGATTACGTGGTTCGGCCTGTGTTGAAATCGAGAATCGAAAGCATATTGAAAGGAAGATTCGAGAAGTAAAAACTGTTTTTCATGTATTCATTCAAA